>MU931443.1:0-15661 GCA_036418165.1 Cooperia oncophora
CAGTTTTGTGCTACCAGCCACCCTGAGTTTTCCCAGCTTTCTTCCACTTTTCCAAGTTATATTGTTCCAATTTTCTCCAGTTTTTCCCTGCAAGACACACGTTGTGGGAGGGGGGAAGGCAGGTCCTCACCACTCAACTTCCATCAACTGTTGAACCATCAGATGTAGTAGTTGTATAGTAGTTCCGCAGCGTTCAGCGAGCGTGGAACCGGCAAAACCGAGAAAAATCAACAACCGGAGAAATTTCTTCCGTTTCGCAAAATTATTCTCCGAAACCATTACGCTCCATTCCCAAGTACCAGATACGACCGTCTTAATGTGATTTTGTAATTGTAGGTGTAATTCGATGAGCCGGTTGCATAGTTTTTTTTGAACTTTTAATACCTGTAATTGCAATTTGAAGAGAGCTTCCCGCGATCAAGTGGTCCGCGAAATGCCTCCGTGCATTTGGCATCGTTGTCCGCATTCGCAGAGAATATACCACTTTCGTCACTCGAAACGGCGAGATAAAGAGATTAGAGACGCGTGATTATTGCAACCATTGCAACCACGACTACTCACTCTGCAAGACAACGGCTTACAAGCGGATTTGCGTGTGTGCATAGCGTTGCCTGGAGCGTCATAGGGCGCTCAAGCAGCGTTCAGACTTCGCGACGGCAGTGCTTCGATCGCGCGATTCGACGATCGATACGTATGCTTTCGACTGCGTTGATCGCGCCAAGCAACCGAAGCGCTGCCATCGCGAAGTCTGAACGCTCGCTTAGCAGGAATTGATTGCGCGTAGAATGCTGCTGATTGGGCTCGTTGATGAACTCGTCCAAGGCGCCAGCCTCACTGTTGATGGGGTTCCGTTAAAGATGTTCCCAAGGGTTTTTTTGCTTCGTCTCTTTGAGGGGTTACTTATGAGCTACTGGTTCATGACTGGGCGCCAACTACTCGTGACAATTGTTCGTGGGAATTGCCCTGAAACGTCGTAGGTTTCATTAGCCAGTGATCAGAAATGATTTTTCGCATTACAAAAAATATGTAGTGCCATTATTAAAATACTCCCTCGCACATCTGTATCTAGTAGATGCTCATTTTTTCAAAGATCACTTCGTGGTCAACGACTCAACGAGCGATAAGACGATTCCGATGAAACACCTCTGGCATGAACTCTAGTGCATTGGTGAATATGGCGCAGAAATTAGGGCGAGAAGTGATTCTACACGTGTACATGAAAGCACGACTCCGCCAGCCGCATAATTGGGAACGATGCTCACAAGATTGCGCTTTCACAACTACTCATGCTCTATATTGAGAATGGTTTTGATAGACATATTTCTTTCCTCTAGTTGCTGCTCAGACTCCCTTCTGGCAACTTTGACGATTCCACCGCTATGCTGCTTTCTGAGCTACTAGTAATGCATATCTTGCAATTCATTGCCCTATGAATTGAAATTATTTTTTTAAGTATGCCCTACTTCCTGGTGCAGAAGCTGCAGCTGTGTAAGACGCACACTTTCCTCAAGCCTAACGGTATTATTATTTCTTTTTCCTCAAGCTTAACGGTGTTTCTGAAAAATGGGCATCCCTCCAAGCAATTACTTCTTTATCCGAAACAGCGAATAAATAGTAATTCAAACGTAAGAAAAAAAGAGATACTTTGAAATCCCGGGGGGAGAGTGTACGCAGAGGTAGCTCTTATCTAGTAGACCTCCCTCTTATAAGATTCAGGGGTAGGTGACAAAAAATACTATGGTGGCTCATATCGTCTTTCTAAAAGGTCCCTTTATACTTGTTAAAGAGCACTTTATGAAAAGCGTAACAATTCTTGCTCTCGGAGGCGCGTCCACATCCAGTTTTGTATCAAATTTTTTTTGGTACCCTCTTGTACTGGAAAAGAATAGGCAGTGCATAATCACTGTTTTTCAGGTCTAAACTTCCCTTTGGAGGCATTGCAAGGCGTGTTCTACGTTAATGTCCAATTAGCCCAATAAAAAAAACCATTTTTTCGTGTTTTTGTCATTGTTTTGTATCCCGCTGCAATTCATTATGCCTATCTGTTAGTTCCTAGCGCTTGTAATCGAATGACTTGGTCCTATTACATGTAACAGGGTATTGTCAGTAATCTGCTCACTGCCTGCGAGTTGGTAACCAGGGTCTCGATCACGTGTAACCCCCACCCCCCTCCCCTCCCCTCTTCATTCCCTACATCTGTGGTGATTCGCTGGAGTTCATGGTGATGCATGTTTCTTTGGAAACATCTCTGCGAGTCCAGAGGGTCAGCGCCAGGGTACAGAACGATCCCATTGCAGAGCGAATCCTTTCCATATCCCTTGACCTCTTCCCGATTCACCCAGCTTTGAAATATAAAGATACAATTCAACCTACATCTGGAAGGGAAAGGGTACACTTCTTTTTTAAGGCTGCTTCCCGTCGGGGCTAGGCGGCAGAAGATTGCTGCTAGCCGATTTTATTTCATAATTGTACTGGAGGATTAATGTTTTCATCTTAAGTAGATGCTGTTCAAATAGAAAGGTCAAAGTTCTGGGCAGAGCTCATCTCATAGATTTCGGGGTGGACAAAAGATAGCCTTTCTCATGGGTGACCTCACCTGTGTGCAAAATCGGTTAAAAGACAACTCCTCGCGGTCAAGTGGGTAGTAGGTGTTCAATCATGAATAGGTAGGCCATAAGTAACTCCCCTGTATAGAGAGAGGCGGAAAAAACCTTGGGGACACTCTGGCAGAGACTTGGCAGTGGGCGCCTTGGACGAGTTGTCGGACGTCGCGAAGCCCTATCAGCAACATTCAACGTGCAACCAGTTCCCGGCAAGAGCACAGGAAATCACCCTACGACGCTCCAGGCAACGCTATGTACACACGCAGTTCCGCTTGTAAGCCGTTGCCTTGCAGAATGAAAGCAATCGTGCACTCTCTAGCTTCTTTATCTCACCGTTTCGAGTGACGAAAGTATATTCTCTGCGAATGCGGACAACGATGCCCAATGCACGGAGGCATTTCGCGGATCGCGGAAACTGTCTTTAAATGATAGCATCGATCATTTCACCTCTTTGGGGTGTGAAGCGCAGAATCAACTGCTGTCAGAATCAAAGAAAACTTTGAGCGGATATCTGAGTTACTCGGAGTGAGACGGCTAGTTCAGCTTACTAAGCAAGTGTGTTACTAGTTAAGTAGCTGCAGAGGTACTGAACGCCGAATTAGCTAGGCGTACATATGATACTCATTTGTGAATGTTTATGTATACTGTTTTTATTTAGTTCTAAATCGTCTAGCGATTCTTTTTTTTCTCTTTTATAACGTCTATTTCGCGGAGCGACAAATGTGTCGTGAAGCGCAGCCTTATTGGATCGTGGACACTTACTCCCTCCACCGATGTCCCCACCCATTTTTAGATTTTCTGTTTTTCAACAATTTTTTTTAGTGAATTATCAACCACTTCTTCAAGTTTCATTATAGTGACTCTTCAAAAAATTAGTTCAGAAAATGTACCGTCAGTTGATCCAACGACGTCATCATTCTATATGTACCTGTTTTCCAATTTTTTGAAATGTTTTCTCATGTTGCAGGCGTGAAGCTGGGGTTGCTCTCTTCTCTGCCCTGTCTTCGTGATTGCACATATTTCAGCTTTTGCAAAAATGTTCACGACAACGGGGACTATGAGAAAAATAAAGTTGCATACCGTTTAAACTGAATTGCGGCAGAATCTGAGAAGCTGTAGGAAGCAGACTCGGGAGAAATCCATCGTAATCTTTTCCGTTCGTAGGCCTTACGCGATATAAACTAGTAAGGAAGAAAGTAATATCTTCTGATTTTCAACTTAACTTCATTGCGCTCGCTTTTCATTTGGAGTGCTATCTTCCCGATTCCTTTCAGTATGCTCTCATACACATCTATATTACTAACGTGCTAACTTGTATTCATTTCTTCCATGATTCCTTATATCATTGAAGTTATGCGGCAAGTGACACCGATCACGTCATGCATTATGAGTAGGTCAAATGAACAATTGCCCCCAGAACATTCAAGCCTTCCATCCCTACGGGGCCGAAAAAGTAGTACTCTAATCTTCTAGGAAGGCGAAAAGCTGCCTTCTCAATTGCAAGTCCTTGTATAGTCGGTTGGCACTCAAACCCTGCTACGATTCTGAGTACGACTTGGCCCATCTGCAAGTATGGCCCTAAGGCCGAGAGCCTCATCCTTTACAAACGCTTTATCATGAGCTTCTTCATAAATGTACTCTTACTGAACAAATAGAATCGCCTGTAGACTACGCCGGTTTTTGATCTAGAGTCAGCTGATTAGTGACTACTAGCTCGATTAGCTAGAACGAGCGATGTGTGAGGATGAGTGACAAATAAATGAATGCAGTCTTCTGCTGTTAAGCTGGAATTGTACAGGTCTGACGCACGTAATAATATTTCTGCTGAAGTTCGTATGGAATTCGAATTTTCAGCGAATTCCATCGCGATTGTTCATAGCTGAGCGCGTCATCCGCCATCATTTTGCCGGAGCTTTTGCCGCAGTGTGCAAAATCATCCCTTGGTGGGTGACCATTCTCTACTGTTGTTTTGGGCTCACGTTCTTCTATGGTTTCCTGCGAGCTTTGCGCATCTAACGGCAGGCGCGAATTATTTCGGCGACCGGCTGCGGAAACGTACCCGCTGTTTGCTCATTGAGATCGTTGCTCACGTTGTTGGCACGCTCGCTAAATAGAAAAGAACTTGGTGCTCATCATACGCGGGACTTCTATTTGTTCTAAGGTGTTGCTTTCAATGAACTTTGCCAAAGGGCGACACTCAACATGTTTGAATGCTTGGTCTGCTCTTCGCCATTAGATTTCTGCCCAGGCTTTTTCATCCTAACGTTTACTCAGTCATGACTCAACTGGCGCACGAAAACTTTTAGTCTCGATCTGCAAGATATCTTGCTGCTCTCATGTCTTCATGGCCTGTCCTCACAGAATCTCCCGGGGACCGTTTTTCTTGGCTGGGAAGAAGAGATGACGTTTTGCTCCCACATTGTTCTTCTTAGGCTGATCCAAGATAATCGAGGTCATGCACATGCTTGCTTGGCCCCTATCTTGCGGCCCTTTGCTGGAATTGTTCTGGAAAAATTGAAACCTAGAACAATTGAAACTTCCCCAGTAGTTTTTGACCTCTAATTACTGTGGAGTTCAAGCGTTGGTGTACATAAAGATTTAATGCAGTCTTGTAGAGCTTGAAAGTTTTCTGTGAGTAATGATATATTTCAAGCCATTTTTGCCCTACTCTTTAATTGCTGCTATTTTTACTTGTTTTTTCGAACTTTCGAAAGACAAGACTAACTGAAATTGTCATGTTGGTTTCTATGTTTAATGGGAGCTTGACCTGTTCCTAGCGAGGATGTAATAAATAGAATGTAAACGTTATATTTTGAGTTCCTGCAAGATCTCCCCAACTGCACTGTATTCAATAGGAACGTCGTTTGCCATGACGCAGTGTGATCCAACAGGGCTTCACAGCCCGATATGCTCCATACAAAGACGATATAAATTTTTAATGGGCAGCAGAAAGGAACGTGACCGTTTCTCAGTTTCTGGAAGCGCACTGGAGCATAACCACACAGCTACAATTCCAGGGTGCACCCATATGACCACCATCAAGCATGTGCATGATCTCGATTATCGCAGGACATTTCCTTGGTGCGATGGGTAGCACATGAGCCAGGGGGGGGGGCGTAATAGAGCACGCTAAGTGGAATAATTCAAAACAGTCAACAACGTAAGACATTTGTCCCAAAGACAAGTACTATCTCTACACCGCCCCTCCAGTGACCAAATACGACCTCCTCGCTGCGGATCCCCTACGTACGACGATCCTCCATGTGAGCACCAAATAAATCAGCAAAACTTGTGCAGATTACTTTGTGAAGTCTACATATCCCGTGAAGCCGAAAAGCTCACTCGCTTTATCACGCAGAGAGCTTACAGCTCCCACTGAACTGAGTCTGTTAACTACTGCGCCATCGCGTTGTGATAAATCCCTGAAAAATATGTACGACCCCCCAATTCCATCCTCTGATACGACACCCCACTCTCCCCATCCTACCTACCACTTTCCTAGATATTCCCAACTTCCTACCAGTTTTTCCGGCATTTCCCGGAAAATTTCATGTTTTTCCCCCGAAATTTTGCTGTCGAGCGGGGGGGGGGAGTTGCTATTTTCAACAATAAGTAGTAATTGTATAGAAGTTCGGCAGCGCCACCAACTAGGGGGGGGCATCACAAATAGGACCACCCCCAACAGCGAGCGGATGTGATCCCTTTTTATAGCGTCCCTGAAACAAGAAAAATCAACTATCAAAAAAAGTCAGACCAAATACGACCCCCCCCCCGTTGTGATTATCACAACGATGGCGTGCCCTTGTGTAAGCTAACCTGTTTGTTAACATGAACTAGCAAGGGAAACTAGCTGCAGTATGATGCCCCCCCCCCCTTGAGCCAAGCACTGCCTCTTCTTCGTTGTCCATATTCCAGAGATGTCCTGGCAGAAATTGCAGGGTGAATGGAGGCGAGTGCTGGATGATTTGGGTGAACCCTGTTCGTAAGGTCTGCTGAACCGTCAATGAGATAAGCCGTCTGCAGCACCAGATCTGCGTGGAAGACGATTTTGCTGTTTTGATGATAGAACTGGGGGAGGATACTGATAGAACTCAGAAACCGTCTGATTATATTTCGCTCCAGTCAGCGCTTGTGTATCCTCTGGGGAGGTTCAGCGACTGTTTGGTTTGGCACACGGATGTCATGAAACTGTCACTCATACTGCTGAACGTGTTGAAAGATGACAATCTACAATCTCGAATTCCCATGAGTCAACTGCATTGAATTTTGTGAACAGAAGTTTATATGTATTCTGCAAATGTCTTCATGTATCTAGGCCCATGGTAACATCAAAGAAGCCCCTTTCCATGCATGGCTGGAATAAATGAATACAATTTGAACGCATTTCACTATGAGCACATCAACACCCCATGTCTATCGCGTTCATATGAAAGTACACTTTCCATGAATTAATTCTTTCTCTTACAGCTTCTCCTATGTACATACGTGTTCAATAGCAATCCTTCAATCTTCACTTTTCTCTCTTCTTCACTCCCAGTTTATCTTGACGGCTTTTTAATACTGTAATATTTAATATCTATAATACTGGAGTGCTTTTCTCCGCTACTTACCCTAGGTTAAGAAGGCGAAATCATTACTACTAGTTAGCAGGTTTGATGGAGGCGGAGGTGATTTAGTGATAGGGAATCGAATCATATAAGGGCTCTTCCTAAGCCAACGAGCCTTCTATCCTCCGGAGAACTTCACTGAACATTCGTGAGACTCTTACAATTACCAGAAAGAAAGTTACAGAAAAGAGATCGTCATCTTGAACACGGCCTGTAGGAACTCTGCGATCTTCCAATCTTTCACGGGAGTGTCTAACTGCGAAACAAACATCTTTGGTACTTCATAGATACTGAGCCTCCGGAAGTCTTACGTTGATTAAATCGTCGCGAGTCACAGGCAAACTGTACATAAAGGAAAGCCCAGAATTTTGATGCGCCGCTTGATGGGCATACTGTAATCAAGCGCCAGTTTTCACGACAAGTTACGTGCACATTCTGCAGCGATATTCATGAAGATGATTTGAGTGAATTCTAGAAAAAAAGAAATAGTTATAAAGTTCCTGTTTCCGAAAGGTTATCATGGCTTGGCTACTCTTAAATGAGCGCTCCGCGTTGACCTATGAAAACACAGGAGGTTATTTGGGATAGGGTAGTTGCCGGTTCCGGAGTGGACAACCCTGTCGGCCACTTTTCGTGGCAGGAAAGTTGTACGGTAAAGGATTGAGGAGACAAACTTGTTTCAGTTCGGTAACATTGCCTTTCCAGTGACTCCGCCCCCAAAGTCGGCCTTCCAGCCAACAGTAACGTTCACGGGCAAGTATCATGGAGTGGATGCATTCAATTTCTCTTGTAGAGTCAAAGGGTTCATTGCTGGGAATCAGCCGACGGAATTGTCCCAGCGCGCGTCTTTTCGTCTCTTACCTCTACAACTGTTTGAGGCTAGGGGAGGCCTGACGAATGCGTTTCCAAGGTTCCCTTGGCATTTTCTCTTCATAGATGGTTCAATTGGCGAATTTTCTTCCATATTTCTGCAAAATCACCTAGGCACCGCGGACCAAGCCCTTAATAAGGGAGATTCCTCTCATTATAATCGATGAAAAGTGAAAGTTCATACATATCATGAAGAGCTTCTTAAAGAAGCTGTGACGCAGTGGAAACAGAGCAGTGGGCTCCTGCTCATGAGGCGGTTGACGACGGCACCCTCCCAAAGCAATTTTCTCGGGTTTCTCGTCAGAAATAATAATTTTCCAACCGCTCGAACCTATCTGTTGTGGCCGACACCACCACTCACCACAGGTGGCTTCGATTCTCATGAGTAACGGCAAAATTAGCCTTTAAGTTCAAAGTTCGAACAATTAAAATCTTGCTTTGTTGATTCGCGAAGTCTTCAATGGGAAATCGCTACAACTGGCCACAGAGAACAGACAGGAAGAGCTATTTCTGGGATGTCTTTGCCCTCATTGTTACTAGTTCTGAACAAAGCTATAAATCTGAGGCGAAACCGACAAATAAGTTCGTTTGCATGATAGATAATAGTCGCGCGGTAGTCCCTAAGGGAGTCACTGAGTCAAAGAGAGGGAGCTAGAGGCAAATGTGGCCAAAGCCAAAACGGAGTCTACGGAATGGGACTTTTCTCTTATCACAAGAAGAACTGCACTCGTATCTGCTCGGCAAGTACTACGATTCTGGTAACAAAAGCTGCCCAACCTTTCATTGGTCAACTGTGAGTATATGAAGCTTCTGAGACATTTTTATTTATTTACTCATTCATTTAAATACAGTCGTCATCTGGGCGCTAATTAGGCGGTCAAAGGGTCGCAGACGCGGCTGCGGCGCATCACGAGTGCTGGCGATCAACTGTTTCCAGCCTGGCTTAGCCATTTTTTCCTTAATTTTCACTGTGAATTTTTGAGGTAAGCTGTTTTTGTCTTTATGAAGCATGGTAGCACGTGGATCCTTTTTTTGTTCTCGTAATGAAGTGTTTTTGCGATTTTTTAGGTATTCCCTAATTGTTGTTTAATTGTTCGCAAAAATTAGAGAAATCTCAATCATAATTTACCTTGTGAAGACAAGGAACAACTAACCTCAAGAAAAGCAGCCAAAAACAGTGAAAAGTAGGGAGAAATTCTGGTACGGCCGGAAACAACTGGTCGCCGCCAACAGTTCTTACACTCTTTATCCCTGAGAAGGAGTGGGCGTGGCGTTCGAATACGGCATAGAGTGGGTTTCTCATGTGATATTTGAGACACCTGCCTTTTGTTCTGCGTTGCACAGAGACGTGATTACAACTGTCCTAAAGGCAAAATATTTCGCGGAATGCTTAGCCGATGCCACGTCTAATTCAAGTACGCGGCCTACCGCACCTCAGGGATTTTTAGTATACGTACGCGGTCGTGCTGCAGTCGCCTAATCAACTGCCCGGATGACCCGAAGGTTCTACGTATTTTAAGGGAACACACTTATATTGCACAGTGAAGGTATAACAGTAAGAAGGAAAGCAAAATTAATTATGAAGACGAATGAAGGTAATAAGAAGATCATAGGGGTGGCTTGCCGAAGCAGGAAGCGAAACTCAGAATTGGGAACCGTTCTGTGCTAGGGGGATAAGGTTTTTCCACTCATCAGCTAAGAAAGAAGTCCCGCACGAGATCCTGGTCCTTGGTTCAAAACGCAATTCGACGGTATTACTGAGGCTCGCTGACAACTTGAACGAAAATTTCTTCGTTTATTAATTTTTTCCGAGTTAAGTTAGGGTCTCGACTTTTTGGGATGACGTTGAAAAGCTTTGTAGTCAAGTTATGAGTATGTTTGTATGAAAACGCCTCCGTTTCGTTCAAAGGCGATGATTAATGATCAGAGCATCACTTGACAACTAGCTTGCTCCCCTCCAGCCTACGTGTGACGTCAGTATTTCCGCCTGCCTGTTCCTTTTCGTTCTTAAAATAAGTGCAGTGCGATCAGGTCAGCTGCCACAGTGTCTACTCGACAGCGACTGACGATGTTTAGTCAGACAGACGAAATCAAATGACTTTCTCCGTTGAACAATATGTGCCAGATCACAGCTTACGTCAAACTTTGCTAGCGAGAATTCCTCTCATAAACCACCTCGGGATGTATTCGCCCGGTCTTCACGCCGTTTTGTTTTTCTGTCTTTTGATCATTTGTGCTGTAAATCGCCCCTCCAGCCGTCGAGACTCAGCCTCAGGTCTCGCTGCCCACACTTTGAGTTCCTCATTCTGTATCGATTGACTTCTTAACTTCCTCCTTGTACTCAGAACTCG
The DNA here is from genome assembly GCA_036418165.1 of Cooperia oncophora. Taxonomy (NCBI): domain Eukaryota; kingdom Metazoa; phylum Nematoda; class Chromadorea; order Rhabditida; family Trichostrongylidae; genus Cooperia; species Cooperia oncophora. Next base: position 10,432 of record MU931443.1, read on the forward strand.
TCGATTTAATCTGGAACCTTAATTCCTCGTAATCGGCATCATTACGCAGGGTTTCGTGTTGTCTGGCTCATCGCTTATGCGACTTGCGCCGTGATCTGTAGCCATTAATCACAGTTCACAGTTCAGAAAAAAATTCAAAAAATTCAAAGATGGTTGAGTCCAAAGGACGTTGCTCCCACCGCTGAGTCGTCAATTTCCCTAAAACTTCACGAGAATATCTCAGTTGGAAAAGCTCGGTGCGCTTACCATTCTGAAAAGCGTTTATCTAATACTTGTTTCGAAAAATTAATTTTTGTCTTCAATGGACACGGTCCACGCTGGATCGCTTGGGCGGGAACAGATAGCTATTGTGCTCCCGCCCAAGCGATCCAGCGTGGATCCGTGTTCATTGAAGACAAAAATATTGTATTTTGGTGCAGGAGTTCGCAACGATAACGCCGCAGTGGTTCAGTCTCGATCCAATGTGGTCAACGTGGACTATGTCTTTCAGGAATGTCATTTAAGATTTACAAGACATAAAGAATTGTGAGGTCTCAAGGGACTTCGAGGGACCGGTGAAATTTCTGTTTTTTCATGTTTATAGGACATTATTCGGACGATGGTGGGCAGTGGCTAGTGGAGCCGCTGCCTTCTAGTAATCGTACACGGCACACGCCAGCCTGGCCCTCCCTCTCCATCTCCCTGTATTCGGCTAATTGGTGCCAAAGTGTTCTAGAGGGCTGACGGGACTGAACGTACGGTATGTTAGGAAACGCTTGGAACAATTCGAAAATTGCTCTTTTACGGGGACTTTGATGAACTAATTGATCCTCAAAGAAATAAGCCAACACGCTATCAGCAGATTTTATCCGGAATGTTTTATGTATAAAAAAGCCTTGGGTACAAAAAGACGAAAACAATTGCAGTGTTGGCACACTCATGCAGTGTATATTAAATAAATAAATAAGGTAAACTTTGCACGGCTCCACCTCTTTTCCAGTACTGTGTAGTCCCTACGGGGAGACGGGCAAGAGAATCTTAAGTTGCCGCTTCGTCGCGCGCGGCAGTGGGCGCGACGTTTTATTGAGTTGCACTATCCTTTCGATTGGAGCATCGGATTTCATGTAGACAAGGACATGGTAGACACTTATGTCTATTTTTGGTCATACATTGTCTATTCTCGACCAATACCACCTAAAATCGTCGTCATTAGCAGGCGCGACGTCGCACGCGACGCCCACTGGCGCGGCGAATTACGATTCTCTTGCCACATACCCCCCCCCCCTATCACAAGCCAATCTGGAATTTTAGCGGCGCGTGGGTTTTCGCGCCATCCGCTTTTGCACCAATCACTGAGCGCCCCTAGCCGCAGCTATCGATGGGAATGAGGCCAATACCTATTCCCGGTGACACGCCCCAACTGACTTTAGTGATAACGGCTGTATAACTTCTTGGTCAGAAGGTCGTGTTGAAGGTCAAACACGCCTCCAAGTAACATTACGATTCTGTGTGGATGACGAAAGCGTGGCGCTTCCTGGAATAGGAATGACTAACGCTGACTACGACTCATGCCCTTAAAAAAGTACCTTGCTCGAAGTGATCCCTCTATTCTAAATGGGTCACTGCTTGTCTCGAGTAGTAAATCGTCATGAGAATAGGGTTCTAAAGCGCTCAAGAAAAGGTAGGGTTTTGGGAAAGACTAAATATGACTGCTCGTCCAAGTTGCTGGTTTTGATATTGATATTTGAAAAACTTGTTGGAATGGTTTTCAATTCATGGTTATTTTTAATTTTCAAGTCTCACCTCTCAGTCTCTTTCAAGTCTCCGGTTACCGCTTCTCAGGCAGTTATTGTTGTAAACTTTAAAACGCATCAGCGAGATCCAACCTATACTGCTGGGTAGAATGCTGATTTTTCGATTTCTTGATTTCATTTTCAATATGAGTGTCCCTAACCGAACCCTTTTCCTTTGTAAGACAGCACTTCCTTCAAGAGATGCTCATAGCTCGCTTTCAGAACTATATTATTATTATTCGGATTACTGCTATTATTATTATTATTATTATTATTATTATTATTATTATTATTATTATTATTATTATTATTATTATTATTATTATTATTATTATTATTATTATTATTATTATTATTATTATTATTATTATTATTATTATTATTATTATTATATTATTATTAACATTATTATTATTGTTTTTATTGCTATACTTTATGCACACTATGCACTGAACATATTTAAAATTTATTCTCTTCAAACTTCTGCCTTATTAATGCTATAATTCATGAAATTATTTGAATTATTATATTATATCATTACAGTTGCTAGGTTGCTGGGTGTGTAATCGAAATCGAAATTATCCAGTTTCTTTTATTCGAAAAGTACTTTTGCAACATTGAGACAAGCCTTTAGTTTTTCTCAAATATGTAATGTATGTTGCTCTCTTTTGTTAGTTACAATATATTGTATTGTAATTATTTCGTGCTCTAACCAGCTGCTTCGACTCACTTTGAGTATTCCTGAAGTACTCCACAGTACTTCTTCGAGTATAAACCGTGCACTTTTGCTAATTTGTAAACTGTGTGAGCTGTGAAAAAGGAAATTTTCTGCGAGAATTCATGCCCTTTTATTTTGAAGCCCCGTTTGCGATTGGTGAGTGGGCGGAGTCAGAAAGCGGAGCAGTTGACGCATTCGTGCTTATACCGCTATCTATGGCGGTGAAGAGAGTGGGGGTAGAGAAGACAATGATGTCATTCCCTAGCTCTGCCCGCTAGCAATCCAAACAAGTGTATTTAAATTTGCATTTGGAGAATAAAGCGTTCGGCATTCAGTAATTCCTTCTAGTGCTACGCCACGGGTTTTAGCTCCATCAGAAATTTCACTGAGCAGTGTTGCTATTTACCATATCCAGTGAGCAACTGAAACTGAGCTACTTATAATTTAATTTAAATTCCCTGACGAGCCCAGTACCGAATGACTTGTATGAATGGCGAAAATTTCGTACGGGAGGTCGTTCAAAGGTAATCCACTCATCATTCCAGCGAAAACATCTCGGGGCGCCTAGTCCTGTTTCATGTATCATGCTTAAATAAGATGGCTTGACTATCACTAAAACTATCACTAGTAAGCTTGATACTATAGTAGTAATGTTTATTTTACTATGTGTGAAAGAATAAATTTAATTTGATGAATGGTGATAAGGATCCTGGCGTGTAGGCATTTTCTCGCACGAACTTTTCCCTGAGTCAGACTTTCCAGGAATGATTTTCGAGACTTTTCTATATAACAAAACGAGTTGGTGAATACTGCTAATGTCATCTTATCGAGTTTACTATTATAGGAACCTGTAACATATATAGCACTGCATTGTAAAGTCTCATTTTACGAGTATAATGCTGCTGTTCGTGCATGTCAGACGTTGTTTTGATAAAGAAGTGCGGAATGCTAAGAGAACTCCTTCTGAAAACACCTGCTGGGTTTTGTTTTCGTTACTGCTCCACGTAGTCGTAATAAACATAGCTGAAATATACGAAAAAGATTTTACACGTAGGATCCACATGGGGAGATTCCTTTTTATCGATTCGTGGAAATTACCTGGGAAGGATGTATTATATAATAATTTCGAAGGGGCGTTGTCAACTCGAAGGTAGAAATCACAGTTGCCGAATGCCAAAGATGAGCTCTGAGTTCCTCTTCGTCCAAACCCTGGATGTCATAGCAGAAGAACACATGGGTGAGCCACTGAAAACCATTCCCTATGCTGGCGACATTGCCCTGATAGTGGATAGTTGGGAAAACTTTAGGGCAAGGTACAAAGGTGGTTGAGAGAAATAGACCATGGATGAAAGTAAGGAAGACTATTTTCTTGAGCTCCATAGAATGCACCGAACCCATCGTAGACCGCCACGGCAAACGCATCGGAAGGGTCAGGATTTTCCAGTACATCGCGGCGATATGACAGCTGATGGTAACATGGACCAGGCGGTAAAGCTCGAAGTATGCACCTGGATGAAAATGGTGGAGTCCACAGACATCCTCTGCGACGGGCGCTGCTCGAGAACGCTCAGGAGCAAGGTGCACCAGGCGGTAGTTAGGCGTGCTATGCTCTACGGCAGCGAGTGCTAGCCCATATGGAGGGACCATGAAGGGCAGCTCCAGTGAGGATGCTGAGATAGCCTTGCGGCTGGGTACGACCGGACAGAGTCAGGAAGGTGTGAAGGCTTAGAAACTAGGATGCGAAGAGCGGCCACATGGCGAATCCGACACGGTCGAAGGCTTGAGACTAGCTACTGCAATGGCATGGGCAGGTGCTGAGAAGGCCTGAACTCCTTTCTGAGCCTTGGGGATATCTCAGACTGAAGTGGTCTTTCAGTAAGATCGATGTGGCATGGTAAAGAACACGACGGTTTTAGAAGCTCGGGAGATGAAAGGAGATCAGGTATTGTTGAGATTAGTTAGCAACAGACCTGTATGCATGAAATCAAAGTTTGAGCCGTGATTTGGACAAAGTCAATTCATTCGATTTGATGCTTCCGTTTGTTGTTCAAAGTAATCTACTGAACAACCTGCAAAAGTCATTTCCTCCGAATCATCGCTCAAACTTCATTCTTTGGTGGGGGCAGTTTGAATCGGTCTTGCAGACCAGTATTATCAATCTCTAAAGAACGCCACCACTCAGTTCTATCAGCCCTGCAACTATTTGATATCTGAGCGTTTCTTTTCCAGCTTTCGATGAAATAAACGACCAAAGTCTCTTCCAGTCAGTAATAGGGCAATTGAATGAAGAAATATTTCCAGCATTTGAATATTCTGTAGTCTAGTGATGGTAGCTGAACTCGCACATCTTCACCCCTTGATTTTTCTAAATAATGCACTCTAGGTTCAGATTCAGGCTAAATGCTCAAAAGCATATGAAAATAAATTTTGCGTACTCGGTTTATTTTGTATTGCCACCCGAATTATTTCCTTCGGTTGGATTATTAAATTATAAAATTCACCAGTTAGTTTGCTCTCATAAGGCAACTTGACAGTTTTTTCCTGCTTTTTTTTCTGGGAAATTGACTTTTGTGGCTTCCCAGCATCCCTATTCGAGCTAAACTACCAATTGTAACTGAATACTCGAAATTGCATTGATGGTCAAAGGCTGGCACATCCTTTCAACTCATTCTTTTGAAGACCCGAAATGACCCCCTCCAGACCCCCAGAGGTCAGACCCCCTCCATCCTTTGATGTTTGC
>MU931444.1:0-40985 GCA_036418165.1 Cooperia oncophora
GGTCGCCAGTGAAGATTGTGGGGCACAAAAATTGGGGGCGAAACCTGTTTCGAGGTGGGCGGAGCCAGACAACAATTCTGTAGAACGGTTCCGGAACACTTCAGACACCGGAAAAAAAGTGGATTAAGGTCAGCAGATGGTCGCCAGTGAAGATTGCGGGGCACAAAAATTGGGGGCGAAACCTGTTTCGAGGTGGGCGGAGCCAGACAAAAATTCTGTAGAACGGTTCCGGAACACTTCAGACACTAGAAAAAGTCGATTAAGGTCAGCTGAGGTCGCCGGTGAAGATTGTGGGGCACAAAAATTGTGGGCGGGGTCTGCTCTGAGGTGGGCGGAGTCAGACGGAGAATCTGTGAAATAGCTCAAGAGTAACTTCAGACCGAAAAAAAGTGGAGTACAGAACAAGAGGCGGATATCAGATGAGTCTAGAAATATGTGAAAGGAGGTACGCCCGCGCCCGCCCGGCGCAGCCGGGCCGTATCAGAAGGAGCCGCGCCGGCGTCAGCCGGCGAGGCGACTGGTTAATTAATATGTGTTATTACTGTTTCCATGGACAAATGTGTGGTTGGCAGCATCATAAGAAATGCCCATTTCATGCATTATGTTTGAAAGGTAGAGCTTCTTGCAGATGATGCCAGAGTTATTGTTTGCTTTGTCGAAAGGACAGAACACGTATTTTTCTTGATATTGCTTGATCAAGTTGTAAGGTATGTGTTCTCCTACATTTTCAATATTAGCCTTTGTAAGTAGAGCTTTAACTTTGTCAGGGTAACATGTACGAAAATGTTTCTGTAATAGATTAACCTTGTGATTGCTAACTTTGTATTTACATTTCAAATAATTCATAACCTCGATGACTGTATCTTCAAACACCGTTTTAACTCCTTGTCTTGTTATGCCTGTGTCTGCACGATATTTAGTCCCTTTACTCAGTAGTCTTCTGAAACTCTCTTCTTTTATAAGATTTACATTCCATGTGATAACGTGTTCATAATTTTTATCCACATATTCTTGTACTGTATTTGTAATACATATACAATCGCTGTTGAGTATTTGCTTCAATTTTTCGCTGTCGAGATCTTTCAGCACTTTGTTGTAGTTGCAAATATTGCTAGCCATTGTGCTGTTGTACTTATATATAATTCTAATTAGGGTGAATTCACTACTCGCACCACTATCGCTGAGTATTATATTTCCAGTAGTACGTGAATTGAAGATTCTGTTGAAGGGTATTTCACTGAATACTCTGCTCTTGAAACTGACCTCTACATTATGATATTTCTTTCTGGTGATTTCTTTTCTGGTAGTGTCAATATGAAAGTGAGCGAGTAGGCAAAATATTAAGTACCTAGTCTTAGTATTCACGCTCTGTAAAGTCAGCGAACATGGAGAGCTCAATAAGTTTCTTAACTTCTTCTTTACGCAGACTCTTGAGCATTCTGTAGTACTGAACAGGTTCGAATGTTTCATTATTACACGTTATCTCTGCCATAATATTATCGTATGTGTTTACTTTATTGTTTAGTGTTTCTTTTTCCTCTATTTACCAATTGTTTTGTAATTTTAAGAGAGAAGAAGGGATGATTGCCCTTGTACATAAGAGGATTATCTATATTTGTAATGTTTCCATACCCCTTTATCTTATCATTTACCCCAAAGGTATATGCTGTCATCAGGAGTTTGACCCAAAAAGTTCTCTTTCTATTAATGTGGTTTTATCATTAGACTTCATACAGTCTAGTACTTTACCGTTATAACTTTATCACATTTGTAGAAGTGATTGTAGAACGGTGTGTGTACTTTATGTTGTAAGCCGCGCCGTTACAGGCGCGGCGCTCGATGTTTTCCCATGACTCATCTTGTCTTTCCAGGGCGTGGCGAGGCAACACACGAGAAGCTCGGGGAGTCGACCGCTTGCCGAGGCCGAGACTGCAGCTTGGACCTCTCATCATCTCTGAGGCGACGCCTCGTCCTACCGGAAACACCTGCTCCATCCTACAAGATCTCACTTACCTTCAGTTGTATCTCATCGCTCGTTGTACCGTTATTCGTTGCCTTCGTTGTACTTATGGTTCAGTTATTGTACTTATGGTTCAGTTATGCGTGTCGTGTGCTTACTGGTTACTTGCCTTACCTTGTACCTTTTATGTCATAAGGATAAAACCTTAGTAAATGACCGCTGTTAGGACAGAAGCAGGGTGAGCCACTTCCACGGCGCTCGCGCGCTTACGGGTAGCAGCGAGTGGTTCACCCCTCGCTAACGGTGGGTCATAGGAGGGTAGGACAGGTAGGTTGTCCATGGACTTGGCTTTCAGGTCCGCATGCGAGATGGCCACTCGCAGCGGACCAGAACAGGGCATTTCGGAGCCCTTTTTGCCTCGACGCATGGAAAAACTTCGCCTCGCGGTCTTCTCCGAACAAAGGCTACCGTAACCGATCATTTTTTTCTAGCTTCTTCATTCGAATGCCTTCTCCGTTAAAGTTCATGATCGCTCGTTTCGAATTCTAAATTCAAAACATCTCTTGTTTTCATAGAAAGTTCACAGGCCTTTCCTTTTTTCTGGGTAAAAGTGCATGGAAAAGGCACTCTAATGAGGGAACGGAGTACGGTATTCTTTTGTTTTTAGGTTTTCAAATTCGGCGCCACCCTGACGAGGGTCTAAACGTTAATGAAGATGCCGACGTCGAGGATTGCGAAGAAAAGGTAGAAGATAGAGATCGTCCCGTGTTCAGATGTCGTGAAGCAAAGAATTGGTGCACCTGAGTCGATGTGAAGAGTTAGCGATGCCGCCCGTTGAGTATTTGATGTGGTATTGGGACGTTAAATATGGAATTTTGGCGGCGAGAAGTGATCCACCGGTGAGGTTTGTAGCGGGAATAAGAGTGTTGTTGAGTCACTAGCGAACCTGCTCTCTTTTAGTTAAATCCCCAGGGCAATAAAGTAAAAAAAATAATAAAAGAAACAATATCTACTCCTTTTTCAGTTACTTAGTGTTTTATACTTGTATCTGACTGACGGTTTTGTTTGCGCTTGAGCCCGACGGGCCGGTTACCGAGTATAGTTTCTCTGTTCTCTTGCGATTTCTTTTGTTCTACATTGTCATTGATGCTGGGCAAGCAATAACTATCCACTCCAATCAACTCAACTCCATATTTAGCAGATGTTGAGTTGCATTCGCCTGCTCTAGACACTTGATATCAAAGAAAGACTTACGGCCACATCTGGCGCGTTTGATGGACAAGGCTAGTCAACACTTCTATACCCATTTACGGACACCAGACACCAGGTTCGAATCATATGCCGACCCTCATGACTTGCAGGCGCGTCGGCTCACATGTTCTCATATATCTTCGGTTCCTCTTCCATTTTCTTTTCTCCCCACCCTGTTCCTTCGGTACACATTTCTAATAATTACCTGACGCTACAGTACGCAGTACTCTACATTTTCTCCCTTTTCATTTCTTTTCCCTTGTTCCTCTTCCAAAATTCCGTTTCCTATAAGTTCTGTTCGCCAAGTCATTTCTGGTTTGTTTCTCTTCCATTATCGCATTCCTTCGTGTAGCCTTATCTGCAGCGTCTTTCCCAGCAGTCGTTTCCCATCAGCTTCGTTCGTCTTCTAATGTTTTCTTTCCCATAACAACATCCGAGGTGCAGCTCAAGATAGCGATAAGCCGGGAATACCATCCGGTCTCTCATTTCCCTCGTTCAAATAACTTGTTCGTCAGTGCATGCCATCTCAATATCATATGACCTTAGCTCTTTGCCTTTGGGAATTCAAAGCTCTGGCGGATTACGGTACCACACCCCCTTATTGGAAAGCCCGCCCACAGCTGAGAGCCGAAGACGGTCACTCGCAACTGTTGTACTGTTTCTGGTTGCTACGTCTTCGTCTTGTCTACTGCGCTCCGTCATGGGTCCACCTGTGACGCGGTCGCGCACACATTCGGCTGATTCTCGGGCGGTTGCCCTCTCATCGGGAATAGATTCTGAGATATCCGCTTCGGACAACCTCGCAAACGTCCTGGCAGATCTGGACGACCGTGCTACTGTCCATGGACGTCACGCGAAGACTCTTCGCGACGCAGCGGTGCTAGCCATCGCTGAGGTGCGTAGCGATACCGTAGCCGAGACCACCCGGCTGGCGCGCACTATTAATGAAGGTAACTCCAACCTCCTTTCCGACTTGAGTTCTTCCTTTGCCGCTGTTGGTGCTCGCATTAACTCCTTCCCTGTTGTGGCCACACTAACCCCGGAGGGGCCGTTACCGAGAATAGTTTCTTTCACAGGATCCGGAGAGGATCCGATGCAGTTCTCTATGTGGCTCCGCCGCCTTGAGGGCGTCATGCGGATGCGCTCCACTTCCTGGACTTCGCAACAAAAGGCCTATTTTCTTACAGGTCACTTGGACGGTGTGGCACGAGAGAAGGTAGAGGGGCTCTCGGAACAGGAGCGCGACGACTACGGTGCCGCCGTGGCTCATCTTAAGAACCCTTTTGAGGGACCTCAGCATCGCTACATGGCTCGTCAAAGTCTGGGCCAGCAGCAACCAGGTGAGTCCTCTGCTACGTTTACTAACCGGTTGCTCCTTTTAGTTCGAGCAGCCACCGCTGGTCAAGACTCGTCTAGCCAGAAGAAACGCGTCTTGGAAGAGTTCGTAGCTCGACTTCGACCGGACATCCGGATTACGTAAAGTTGGACAACCCAGCCACCTTTGAGCAGGCTGTCACCAGTGCGCAAATGGTTGAACAGCTCCTGGCTGAAGCGAGCCGATCGCCTCATTCGCCCGTCGCAGATGCTCCAGCCAGTCGAAGTGAAGACAGCCGGTCCTCGGAGACCACCAGCCAGGGAGTCCCGCTACGATCAGTCTCGGTATTCTTCAAATCGTAATTCAACCCGACCTTCTCAGAGACCTGCAGGAAGCAACTTCATTCCTTCGACCCAGCCGAGAACTATTCCATCTTGCTTTAATTGTGGCGGAGTCGGTCATTTTTCCCGTTTCTGCCCGTCTCCTCGTAACACTCGGAGACCTACAGGTACCACTATTTTTCGTAGCCGATCTTCTGAAGGCGCTTTACCGAATTCTTCTTCTCGTTTTCACAACTCTTCTTCACGTCGTGATCGAGATCACGAACTTTCGGAAGCCCGCGAACAAATTCGAGCTTTGTCTGTCTCCTTGCGCGAGAAACAATCGGCATTGGAACAGTCAGACGCCAGGGTCACAGCCCTGGTTAAGCGTAATGAGCAACTGGCTAGTTCTACTTTTGGCAATCATACTTCTCTTGCTCCTTCTTCTTCTTTAACTCGAGCTTCTCTGAAGTCGTTATTGCCTAGTCATTGCATGCTCTTATGCTGCGCTGGGTGCGAAGCCCTTCCTGCCACCGCGGCTCTGTCCACAAGACTCAGCTGACGCGCTGGCACGTATCCCCACATCCTATAATTGCTCGCGTATTATTCCCGTATCGAAAAGACCCTTCGAGCACTGTCTATCCATGTTTACGCCGCCCAATACACAGCGCTATGACACTTTGGCTTTCTTATGCAAGATTGTTACTCAGTCGTATCTTACTCCGTCAATTTCTTTGGGGCCACGTTACGAAAACCGTACTGAGTGCATTCCATCGTCTCTCTAGAAGCCTGTAAGCTCATGGTGCAGCATCACAAATGCGAAGTTCGGTGATCTCAGCCAGTCCGATCAGTGGTCGACAGCTAATTCTCTAACCATAACTGCCTTCGCCGCCTCTTGGCTGTTGCACCGAACACAGCAATTCATGTCCAATTGCTTTCTAATTCGACTGTCGTTCACATGCGACATGGCGCTGCCTTTCCCGGATTCTCCAGTCGGAAACCTAGCCGAATGGCGCTTACGAATCGGCAGCTGTGTTCTCAAGGATGGATCGATACTCCTGTGGACCCCTAATAAAGAGGAGTCTTGCCGATTTACGCCTGTCATGAAAATGAAAGGTCGCAGCTCGGCGAGATCTGGATCAGCGATTCTAAGGAGTTTGCACTCTTGTGGCGCGATTCGAGTGATCGTATCCAGGATTGCGGCGCACAGCTAATTCTTTCTGACGCAGGGTTATGCGGTTGCACCGGTCACCCGGCTTCCACGATCAGCCAGCGCTGACGCCGGCATAATTACTTCCAACCAGCTCTCAGCGCAGCTCCTCGCACTAGAAGGCTCCGTTGCGTCTGGCGTGTCGGCACTTTTTCTATCACGCTCTGTCCGCTCTCTGTGACAGAACGAATTTACTGGCGTACGCTCTTCACACCTCGTTAGCTACTAGCCCTACCGTCACCATCCGTAATCTGCTCGCTCGTGAGGACATCGCTGCCACCTTCGGTAATGATCTTGTCCAGCTGCACCGTTGTATGCCCATACCATCAAGTAATTTCCAGCTCGTACCCTTTAATGGCAGCTGCTTCTCCGAGCCGTTTGTCAGGATTTCACCCCCTACCGGCCCTACTGTTCTCTCGTTTCTGGACCCCACCACGTTGATTGTCTCCGACCAGGCCCCTCCCGCACAAAGCGTCATATAGGCATCCCCACCAGCATTAATGCTTCCGCTCTCGCTCTCCCACTCACCATCTTCCACAATCTAATTCTCACCAACCTCAGCAAACTCGTTCATTATCATCAGTGGCAAGAATTATGGTCCTCTGTGTCATCAGATCATTTCTCTCGCATTCGCGTATCTAGTGGCCTTGTGTCAGATACTGACTCCCTTCCCAACTCTTCTGTTTCGCCCTCTTTTTGGTCATTCATCTTCGGGTCTTGGTCATTTTTCGATCTTTGGGTTGCGGTATGCTCCATTGCTGTATCTGTTAGCTTCATAAAAGCCCTTCTCGTTCTTTATTGCAATTTGTACTACCCGGGCTGTCTGCCTCGTTTTCGAGAACAGTTCTCTATTCAGGGCAGGCAATTTCCTTTCACAGCTGCCATTCCCCCCATGACCACCCGGCTCCGTTGCCGGTTACTGTAGGTGAGCCGACTGTCAGCACTGTCGAATTAGCCCACGTCAAAATTGACCATTTCTTCATGGCCTCCCAAAGCGATAATGGCCCCAATCAATGTCCTATACCTCCATGATCGAGACCGATTCTTCGTGGCCCAAATTCCCATACGCGTCAGTAACATCAGCGTCCTAGCTCTGGTCGATACCGGTGCGTCTATCACCATCTCTACTGCAGAGACCGCACCTCTCTTTGGGGCATTCAACCTCCTCTCTGGTGATGTCACTAGCGCCGTTGGCATGGCAGGAGTACCAGTCCACTTATTAGGCTACGCCACGCCACCCTACCTTTCGAGATAGGTACTCTATCTTTCCAACATCCTGTTTATTTCACAAAGTCGGCTTGTATTCCCGATACTGTCGAGACTTATAACATCATTCTCGGCAACGACTTGTTGCACAAGCTCCCATCTTGGCCTATCGATTACAACAATCGTACCTCTTCGATGCCAGGGCAGCAGGTACGGATCTTGTGCTCGTCACCCAACGTTGACGACTGTGCTCCAGAGCAGACGATCGCCGTTCGCGTGGCTAAGACTACAGTACTCCCGCCTTGCGCGGAGACTTTTCTCCAATGCTACACGGATGCCAGCAATCCCTCCGATTTAATGATAGTTTCCCAGAATACCAAGCTGGCAGAAAAATCTCTCATGGTGACACCTGCCGTTGTGAATTCTAACACTCCGCTGCTTTTAATTGCTAACCCTTCTCCGCGAGCTGAGACACTGTACAAGGGACAGCTCGTCTCCTCTGCCGTGCCGCTGCGCTATGGTGAATCGACGTCCCTTCCCCTATCTCTTTCTGAATCTGCTCCATTCATCGGGAACTTACTTACAGCGGCCGATGGCCCTGACGCTGAGACCAGATATCCTTCCAGCCAAGTAGACCTCTCGCACGCTGACGTCAACGACAAGGAACGGGAGCAGTTAGCCCAGCTCCTGTATGAGTTCCGTGATCGAATTTCCACGGGGTCCTACGACCTCGGTTCTTATGAGGACTCTGAAATCGTCATCAAGACCACTACGGATACGCCACCAGGTCGCTTCCGTCCCCCACGTATTCCTGTCAAATTCCAAAAGGAGCTCGATGATCACATTAATAAATTGCTCAGCGCGGGGCGTATTGTTGAAAGCGACACCCCATGGGTTCATAATACTGTTTTGGTAAAGAAAAAGGACGGTTCCCTGCGTGTCTGTTTGGATTTTCGGCCTCTGAATGACGTCACAATTCCCCGACCATTACCCGTTACCGCGCATCGAGGATATTCTGCTAAAATATCCGGCCACAAATTTTACACAACCCTCGATTTGGCATCGGGGGTACATGCAACACTTGCTGTCTCCTGAGAGCCAAGAGAAGTGTAGCTGGGCCACTCATAGCGGCGTTTACCAAATTGTTTATCTTCCCTTCGGGTTGAAGAACGCAGGCGCCTATTTCTCTCGGGCTATGGCACGGATCCTAGCAGGGTTGGAAGCTAACTCTTTAGCCTACCTTGGTGATATTGTAGTTCTCGACACAGACTTCCCTAGTCACTTAGAATCGCTACGAAAAGTTTTCTACAGATTCCGCCTCTATAACATCAAGGCATCTGGCAAGAAGCTCACAGAAATAGCACGCTCTCATATAAATTTTCTAGGTCATGAGATTTCCGGGAGCTCCTACTCCCCTGCCGACCGCAACATTCGAGCTATCCAGGATTTTCCGACGCCATCATCAACCAAAGCACTAAAAGGATTCATCGGTAGTATGGCGAACTTTTTCCGTGAGTCCATAGCGAATTTTGCCTCAATTGCTTCACCGCTCTATGCCCTACTAAAGGATTACGCAAAGTTTGTCTGGGGTTCTGAACAGGAAGAGGTTTTCCAGCGCTCAAAACAGCTCTTGGTTTCAAAACCATGCCTGGCTTTTCCTCAGGACAGGGAGTTTTTCCTACACACTGATGGCAGCCAGTATGCGGTGGGTGCCGCTCTCTTCCAGAACAGCTCGGATGCTGACAAATAGCTGGTGGCAGTTGGTTATTTCAGTAAGGCACTTTCAAAATCGCAGCAGAAATGGAGCCCCACACACATCGAGTTGTTTGCTATTATCAGCGCTTTGCGCTTCTTCCGGACAACAATCTACGGGAACCATACCACCATCTTTTCAGATCATCGTCCACTCACATTCTTACTTACACACAATAAGACCCATGATAATTTAACGAGGTGGGTAGTCGAATTGCAAAGCTACGACGTCTCCATCGAGTACCTCAAAGGATCTTTTAACGTCGTGGCCGACGCTTTCTCTCGCGCGGTTCGTCCCTGTTCGGTTTCAGGATGGTACTCCGGAATCGGAGGATATAGTGGAATTCCCTGTTAGCATCAACTCGGTCTCTCCACTTACTTACTCCATCCGCCCCACCCTCTATTGTCTTGGTCTCCCTCGTGCTATCCGACCCTATGACGCCCTCCAGGAGCAGAAGCAGGACCAATTCTGTTCCTCGATTATGTCTTTCATCCAAACGCAGCGCTTCCCTGACTCGTTGACCGAAGACCAGAAGACTGCTTGGCTAGCGTTTGCCGAGAAGTGCGTCATTCGTAAGAACGGTTGCCTCTACTACAACGAGCGTCTCGCGTCCGATCCCCCTTTCAAGTTTGAACGACTCGTTGTTCCAGTGAAGTTCAAAGAAGCGGTGTTCCTTGCCTTTCACACCAGTGTTTTGTGTTGCCTTTTTACGCTCGATGTTTTGCCATGACTCATCTTGTCTTTCCAGGGCGTGGCGAGGCAACACACGAGAAGCTCGGGGAGTCGACCGCTTGCCGAGGCCGAGACTGCAGCTTGGACCTCTCATCATCTCTGAGGCGACGCCTCGTCCTACCGGAAACACCTGCTCCATCCTACAAGATCTCACTTACCTTCAGTTGTATCTCATCGCTCGTTGTACCGTTATTCGTTGCTTTCGTTGTACTTGTGGTTCAGTTATGCGTGTCGTGTGCTTATTGGTTACTTGCCTTACCTTGTACCTTTTATGTCATAAGGATAAAACCTTAGTAAATGACCGCTGTTAGGGCAGAAGCAGGGTGAGCCACTTCCACTGCGCTCGCGCGCTTACTATGTGAAAATATATTAGGAAGATGTTCTCCAATTCTTTCTTCTAATTCCCTTACAGTCACTCCAACACATTGTATCCCACAGCCATTGCATGCTAAACAATAAACTACATTTTTAGCGTTGCAATCGGCATCTGCTTCTTTATATGTGTTGATATATAAATTTGTAACGTTTGGTACAATGTAGTTACCTGTATTAGTTATCTCGCATGTTCTGCACTTTTACATTTGCAACCCTTGTTATCGTTACCAAAGTCATTGAGTTTGAAGTGATTTACCCCACCCCTTACGTTGTGGGACCGGGTCGTGGAGTAATAATTTGTAGCTGATTTTCGCTTTTTTTTGGCCTAATATCTAAGCGCATGAGCGGTCAAACCCACACGCAGAGAGGAGACTTCCCGAAGGTTCGGCAGGGCTGCTGCTCAGGGGATGGCTCTCCCTGCAAGAACTACCAGCGCTGGGGCGCCAAAAACTATCCCCTCTTGCCGTTTTTGACTTGTATAGCCCCATCAGCGCTAGTCCCTATTCTTCTGAAGAGGTATGGCCCTCTTTTTTGAGAGGCATAGCTCTGTGTGTGAATGATAGTGTGTAAGAGGTATGGGACATGTTAAAAACAAAAAATAGAAACAAAAGACAAAAAATAGAAACAAAAGAAAGGAAAAAAGAAAGGAAAAAACGCGCAGGGCCAAATATTAATAAACAAGGATAGCAAATGCAACGAAAATCATCTCTAGCCTAAGCTGAAATGTAACACATGCGTTCACATAAGTGCACGATCCGTGATATATGCAAGAGTTTTAGGGTTCATTTTTATATGAATTGTGAAGACTGTAGTTAACTAGAGTCAGTGTGGAAGCAAAAAAGAACAGTCTGAGCGTGTTGGACCACTGGTCCGAATAAAGCACCACCGGTGCCAGAGGCGGTTGCCTCTAATGAAAGGTAAGCGAAGGAGTGTGGGAAACAAGATATAATCCGTAAGACGGAACTGGTATGTATGCCGGGAAATCATTACAGATGCCGCTTATGTTCACCCTGGTTTCGTTTCATCCCGTCCTCCAGCTTTGGAGCACCGTAAAACTATTGCAAAAACACGCAAAGAAGTTACACGGAAAATAAGTTCGTGGAACAAGCTAACTCTAAGAACTTTTGATGAAAAACTGCAACTACCGTAAGCGAGACACGACCATTAACATATTCGTCCCCGATGGGCGATGTCTCAAAGGTACCGCATACATCTTCGACTTCTGACAACCTCAGCTCCCTCGTTAGTAACGCTGGAGCCACAAAAGAGACTACGCAGAGGTTATTTGGGCGAAGGAGAAACACTTTGGTTTGGTTCAGTTCCGTCCTCCACACGATTCAGCACCAGAAGCGAACGAGCGAGTTGTTCAGCAGAATGGCTCTGCATTCTCACGTAAGTATAGTTACAGATGTTCACGTAAGTATAGTTACCGATAAGAAAAGAACAATTACTTCTCAGAGGAAGACAAGGAAAACTCATCTTAAGGAGTAATCAACTTAAACATTCGCGAGAAAAACTTGTTTATACAGTGCGCTTATCGCCGATTGGCTTTCGCCAGGGCACGACGCACGTTGGGGATCCCCAGTGAAGGAAGTCAGATTCAGTTGCCGAAGGGCTGGGTCCTATTCGCCTTTGAGAGAAATGTTTTTGGCGGCGGACTTTCCATCGATTCGCAATTGGCGTAAAAAATCATTTCTTGTGAGCTATGTCTCATTGAAAATCGCCTTTTCGACGTGGCCACCATCCCTAGACAGTGATATGGTTGATCAATTCACCTTGTGAAGGGTGTGTCCGCTTTGGTTCGCAAGATGTCCAATCTGGTTTCAAAAGTGTCCAGTTTGGAGTGAGATGATGTTCACGGCACTGTCAAGGGTTTCTCCCGATATGCTGTGCGCTTCAGCAACTATACAACAATGGGAAATCAGTTGTGCAAAACAAACGTAAGAAAAAAAGCACAAAAGTGGTTTCGAAAGGCTAGGAAGGAGATATGCATTGCAACTTTACGGTTGGAGACTAAGATGTGACTCATATTGCTGATGTCGTAAAAGGTCGAAGACAAACTGTACACTTATCTCTCCGAAGACGTCCTTGTCATGCATGAGCTGTGAATGGGCCGCAGTTGCATTTAGCGCGCACTTGCCCACTGAGAAGGGCACGGGAACGGAGCTGAAGGTTGGTAGTAGTACCCGGAAGCTGTTTCTCGACTACGTGTGCTGTCCTCAAGCTGTGGCACTTGCGTCGACCACAAATGGCGAACACGCATTCACTGGAGGACAACAACCAGGATGGAGAGTGTGCAGCTAAGCCACGCATTTATCCATGGTAGACAAGGGCTAACCATGCAGCACCACACGGTGAAATGAGCGACGCACCGGGGTATCACGACAGTTGCGAGCGCCTCAACGACCTCCTCTTTGTCTTAGCAGCCTTCGGTGGTGGGAATCGCGCTAAAAAAAAGCAGCAAGCGTCGATTGAACTTCGTCACATTAATCTCGCAAACAACCTCCTTCCTGCGCGGAGTGCGCCAAAATAAACCTTCCCCTGCGGCCCAGTCCTTCCCTTCGCCTCCCTTATTCGCTCAAGTCGTGTTGATTTGTTCGTGGACCTTCGATTGCTATATGAAAGATTGTTTCGTTTTTGTCGCGTTCGCTTTCTTTATTGGGAACTCCCTAGATGTGTACGTGGCAGTTGCAGTCATGGTGTACGCACGACAACAGTCGCCTCGTTCCAAGCCACTTTTGAGCGGAGAAAGCGAGACGCTACTGCAGCAACCTCACCGGGAGTAAGACCGATTCACCTCGCACAAGGGATTAACAAGATAGCATTCTTTCTTAGAATTTGGTATCCGTCTAGACTGTTGAAAACACTGGGCGTTCAAGAGACCGTCTATGTGTTAAACTTCACTGGCAATGATCAGAATTTGGTGAAAATTTGAAGGATGAGAAAAAAAACGTATCAAAGCGTTCACGTTGAAGATTTTCGACCTGTAAGGCTTTGAAGTAGGATGGCGTGGCTTATCTGGAAGAATTGTACCAGCTGAGGAGCGTCTGAACGAAATCCCAAGAACAGGACTATTCCTCGGGCATTGATCTTTGTAAGTTCTCCTCAGAGCACCTGCCAAGAGTTGGAACGAACCATGATGAAATAAATCTATAGAGACATTCCATGTCACATGCGGGGTTAAACATTGGAATAACATAATGGAAGAACCTTATGGGCCACTTTTCAAGTGCACACCAAACAAAATGAATCACCATGCCTAAGCAACAAACACTTAAAGGCGCTTTCGGCGTGATGACATCCCATAACAAGAATCGCTTTTGATGGATTTTCATTGATTATTTCACAAGATGGAGTCAGTGGAAAGTATGAAATGGAAAGGAATTCCATGAATATATTAAAATTCGTAATAAAATGAGTGGATCGCGGCCCCCTTGGAGGCAGAAAGTGCAAACACTTTCTATATGTACTTGACGACGATGGCACACAATGGTGGCTGTCACTATTGTTTAATAATAAAGATGTACTAAACAGCCGAGTCCGCTTGTAATTGCTCCGTAGGAGGAGCAGCCTGTCGCTCTGAAACGAATACCACAAGTCGCTTGACGCGAAACTGCCTTCGCCACCGCACAAGAGCCGGCGCCAAAGTACCATAAATCACCGAATTCGCTGAAAAACTTGTCTCCTGCGGTAGCTTGCCACTGAAGCACGATATCACATTTAGCTTGCCACGAAAGCGCCTGGTGTCCGCGCCATAGGCGCCGGTGCCAAACTCCCCTACGTGATCGAATTCGCTGAAATTTTGTCTCCTAGGCTAACTCGGACCCCCCTGTCACACGAAATACCATATCCGCTCAACGCCTTGACGAGTATTTCCATCAATGGTGGACGACAGCTAGTATGTCTGTAGGACGGCGTCACCCAATACTGTCCGACAATAAAGTCGGGTGTTGTATTGGATCGTATATGAGTTTTGCCACGCGGGACTGTTACACACCGACCTCAAACTTGGGTAATTAAACTTTTTATTCATAAGAATAATAATAAATAATAATAAGGAATAAATCAAGGAAGGCACAGAATAGAAAATTACCTACGTCTACTTTGTGTCGCCTTTAGTGCAGGAAAGGCGGCTTTATAGTGCAGTAATCGTGCCTCTAGAAACTTTTAGTGCAGTACAACAAGCAAGGGAATTTCCAAGAGAAGAAAAATAACAGAAAGAACTAACTAGTTACCTTCCAGCTGCCTACGGTCGCTTTTATGCCTGGCCTTTGGCCTGCTTGGGAAAGTTGCAACGCGGAGGAGAGGTTTCATCTGATAAGCTTGCGAGAGACTACGATATTCTCATAGTTAGCAGAGTAAGAATGCGATGAACGGTTAAACATAACGGCTAATAGAAACAACATAAAGGAATTTCATGAGAATTATACATATGATGTGAGAACAATACAATTAATACGTGTGATCAAAGTACAACTGTCAGAAATAAGAAGATACTGAATATATATTCAGTATACTCCGGCCCAGCACAAGGAAAGCTCTATCTTGCATCTGCGCACTTCCGAGCCGTTGTCCGACCCAACCTTCTCTCATCTCGCTCCTCGCGGCATCGACGATGACTCACTGGCGGACGAGGGACCTTCTTTAGCATCCAAGTCTTCCAGGAGTTGAAGGTAATGCTGGATGTTCGCCCGTACCGCCTTCCTTCTTTTTAGTGCTATCGCGAATTCTTCGGGTTTAGTGCAAATGCTAGCATGGTGATCCGGTTCTTTGGTGGATTGCTGTCTGCTGTTCTTGCAATAGAAACAATTTCCGACATCGCCACATTCTCCTTCATGTTGTTCGAGACATATGAAGCAGCGGTTTTGAGAATGGAGAAGATGTTTTCGTTCTCTCACCGTGCGTACCCTGGGGCAAGCATCTGAGTAGTGATTTCCAACTTCTGTACAGTACACGCACATCATGCAGCCTTCCCTTTTTCTCATCATTCTCGCTCCGAAGTACCTTTCTCGCACGGTATTTCTCTCGATGAAGTCGTCGATTTTTTCTCTTTCCTCTTGGTAGTATTTCAGCTGATCTTCGTATTCCTTCCTCCTGTTGTCATCCCTTTCTCGTCTTTCCTTGCTCCTGCGGTCATCCATGAGCCGCGAATCCTTTCCTTCCAGGGATCGGAAATACTCTTCGACCTTGTGCAGCATCACTGCGTGCTTTTCGTTGACACTCTCAAGAATTCGTACCGTGCGTCTAGCCAGGGCACTTTCCATGGCATCCACACGCTCTTTCAGCTTCTCCACACTTTCCCTCAGATGGTCCATCTGTCCATGAACTTCGTCCTGAAGCTGTTCTACGGCAAGACGTAAATCCCCCATTGTTCGCTCCTCGTGCACTTCCAGATGACGGACCTGCATTCTCGCTCGATCGACTGCGTCCCTTTCTTCCTGCAGTAAGGTGTCGAAAGCTATCATCTGGTATTGTACCATGCCAGTCACACTGCGTCTTTCGTAATTGCGATGTACCTCCACCGGATTCGGATAGCCCGACTGCCCAGGCTCAGTTGGCTCGAGGCATACTTCTTCGCTGAGCTGACTCAAGAATTCCAGTCTCTTGAGTTCTTCAACTTCGTCTGCTGCGACTAGTATTTCATACCATTCGTGAGCCAGCACGAAGTTCTCCACGTTCGCGAGGATTTCTTTCTTCTTGTGCTCGTGCATATCGTGCAGTTGTTGGATCTTCACGAGGAAGTGAAGGGGTCCCCCCCGGCGATCAAGAAGATCTTCTTTGCTAGACATCAAGCTTACAAACTCGTAGCGCGCCTGCTGGATGATAGAGCTACAATCGAAACATTTGTCACCATAGAGTCTCAATTTATATTGAATGAGAGCTTCTGATGGACGGGCTGGAGACGACTCGACGATTTCGATCTTTCGTTTCAGTTCCTTGCGGAGACGACGTTCTTGATCGTAGGAAGTGGCCATGCTGCAAATAATCTGATTACTTTCGCTCTTGAACCCCCTAGGATAACCCCCATTGTGCATTCTATTTAGTTCTTCAGAGATTCTTTTCTTCAGGTTTTATGTGTCTTCTGTCATTGTGCCTGAGGAGTTTACAGGGCATGCACACTATAAGGAGGAGCAAGCGAAAGAACATGCTGGCAATCTTAAGCTGAAAATGAAGATAGCTTTTGACAAGTCTGAGAAAAAGGGTACTAGAAACGCATACATAAGTAGCTATTACCGCTAGTATCAGGGCTAGTACTGTTAGAAGTAGCGTTCCTGTCCATTGAAGAAACACGTCCATCATATGACCGAAGTCGGGCAGGTTGAATTCCGAAAAGATCTCGCTCTCTCCTTTGATCAGCCGTCGTACTGTCATACTGATGCTTCCCGTGTATCGCAAAATACCAGCGATTTCGAACGAATGTCTCCGTTGACCACAATACACGGTGCAATTGACGTGGAAATGCGCTATATCCGAATAGAAGCGAAGTATCGACGTCGAGCCTTTTTCCGTACAAGGAATTGTGAACGCATATTCTCCACATTGGATTTCTGCCAGCTCTCGAGGGGTTGATGATCTGCAGGTCACTGGTGCTTCGGCTCCTTTAGCGCATCTGTAGCATCCTTGGCAATGGGCGTTTTCGATGGTACACGTAGCCGCTGAGATGAGCGACGTAGTTCGGAATTTTCCTTGGATCTTAAGTATAAATTCAGCTGTTGGAAGCTGTGGTATCTTCGCGATGAGCTGGCTATGATCAGTGGTTAATACAACGCCAGGAGTAAGTCTTGGTAGTCGGTGTCGTTATCCAGTAAATGAGCCGTCAAATTCACATTCCTGCAGCTGCATAGCATTTTTACTTCAGCTGGTGTGCAGGTGCAATCCTCGACGATCTCGCAAGTCATGTTGAAGGCATCGTTCCACGTTCGGCATTGCAGCGGAGGTGAGTACTGTCTTGGAGCTATGGCTGTTTGCACACCGTCAGATATGAAGACATTGTCCAGGATAGGTGTGGGTGGTAATCCAAGTGATGTAAGGGTGACGGTTAGCCATGATATTGTTTTAGGCTGATTGGGAAGAAGTCGTAATTGAAATTCTCGTTCGGCAGTTCGTCCGTTCTTGAGTGTCACTAGCAGATTAACATCTTCCTTCCATCTGTTGCACCTGTATAACTCGTAGACTCTATCGTTATCTGGAACGAGGTAGATTCTGTAGAACAGACATCCGGAACTTGGGGCGAGGCAATCGCATCCGAGTCCGCCGCAACTCTCTACACATCCTGTGACTCCAGGGAATTCATTGGCTTTCTGTAACTCCATAACCAAGGACGAACGATTGATTGCTGCACATTTTTCTCCCTTGCAAGTGCCAAGGTGCGGACATCGCTTGCTATCAAGTAACTCGTAGCTTGTGCTCCTCGTGTACAGTATGGTTTCTTTCTCGCAGAAGAGTTGAAGACCTTTCCAAAGTAGGCGAGCTTCCAGCACTGTCGAATCATTGGCTGTCATTCGCAGGCAGGCTTCCCTTTTGAATGGGTTTATCTTCACTACCTGTGTCGTATCCACTGAGCAAGTGATTGAATCCTTAGTGTAGTGACAGGAGCGCGTATTCTGATAGAGCACGTTCACGTCCTGACATCCTGACGATGCGCTCACAATTAGAAGAAAAATGGCCATTTCCGACCAGATTCGGCGTCTTCTACGGGGACGTAGTCGTCTGAGGATGCATCGAATAAGGTTCCATGGGATCTTCATAGAGGACTTCACCACGGGTAGACTCAGAGCTCCAAGCACCTGTGCTAGCTTCAGTAATGGTTTTCCGAGTGTGATCGGCACGGCGAAGAAGACGTAGCACATCAGAAGCGACAGATAAATCGCCAGTCCCATTCCTGCGAGTGCTGCCCTCGGCCAGCATTCCGGATTTGCAATATTGGCCACGCACAACGTGCAGTCGATACTGGAGCAGAATGGGGTAGATTGACAAGAAACTTCGATGATATCTATCTCCTGACCATTCGCTATTTTCCATTTGACGACGTAATCATGCACGGTTATTTGGGGAGGGAATTTGATGACTTCGGTGGGAAGGGGGGAGGGGAAGGACAGGCAATAGGTCTCTGCACACACGTCGTAGGGGTCACTCTGATGTTGGGTAAGTTGAACACCGCCTTCTATGCACTGGATGCGGTGATTTTCGCTGGAGTTAGCGACAGCTATGGCACCAGGAGCCCATAGGAGTAGAAGTGAAAGTATCCACGGTAAACTCCTTGCGACATTGATCTTGTACGTGGTTGGCTGTGTTTCGCTCTTGTCCTCGCCGTTTCCGTTACTATAATCGACTTGTTTTCTTTTGCGAAAGTTGTACCGCACCGACGCAGGCTGTTCTGGGAGAGGTTCTGTCTTCGGTTCGGGGTTTGGTGTCTCTTTCTCCGATGTTACTTCCATCTGGCTGGGTTGATTGGGGTTCTCTGAAGGACCAGACTCTTCGGCAAGTTCCACTTCCAAGGGGATTACTCTGTTCACTGGCCTTCTTACCCGATGTTTATTCGGCAGCTCCACTAATACTTCTCTTACGGTGCCCTCTGAATCCTGTCGTATCTGCACTATGCGACCGATGATCCATGCACTCCTCGGCTGCGTTGGCTCCCAAAGTAAAACCACCGTACCGTCCTGTGGTGTTGAACTGGTTCCTCTTCTGCCATCCATGCGCAGTCTGTGATGCTCTCTCAGGCCTGTGAGGTATTCTTGCTCCATATCCTCCAGAACTGTTCTGTCAAGGTATAGGACGACTTGAGGGCCTTTTCAACTTGGAGCTTGGTAGCTAGTTGTCTCGCCTCGTCCGGGGTATGATAAACTGGGTCTGCACTGTCGCAACCAACATATTCCAGTGGGAAGTCCAATTCTATGTCTCTCTGGAGGAAATCAATCGGTCGTATAAGTGGTTGCTGCTCCCATCGTTCCTCTTGGTAGGTTAGTGGTCTCGAATTTGATATTGCCTCGACTTCGATGAGCATTGTCCTGAGGGCATCGAACGAGACCTTCTGCTTCCCTAGTGCTTTATACAGCGACAACTTGATAGACCGTATCAACCTCTCGTAGAATCCACCCTGCCACGGTGCAAACGGGGTGATGTGGATCCACTCAATTCCTCGCTTCGCTAGGGCTCTGCTCGTCCGTATATCCTCTGTCATACGCTCTACGGCGTCGTGCAGTATCTGTTCGCCAAGAATGAATGTGGGCGCATTGTCGCAGGTGATCGTCCTTGGCACTCCCCTTCTTGCAAAGAAGCGTCGTAGTGCATTTAGAAATTTTTCCGTACTCATGTCCTCTACGAGTTCAAGGTGAATCAACCGTGTGGTTGCACAGGTAAATATGCACCCGTACACCTTTTCTGAGTCACGTGCTGTTGATCTGATGACGAGCGGACCGAAGTAGTCAAGCCCTATATGCTCAAAGGGTCGTGTTCTCCGAACTCGTCTCTCGGGGAGTTCCTTCATATCTGGGTACCGATATGGAAGATTGTTGAATTTCTGGCAAGCCAAACATCGTCTTGTGATCTGGTTTACTTGCTGGCGAAGTTTCGGTATCCAGTACGTTTCTCTAACCGTTGACATGTATGCGAGACTCCTCGGTGGTATTGACCATGAGCCTCTATAATGATCAGTCGAGCTAAGGCCGTTCTTGGTGCAATATAAATAGGTGTAGATGCGGAATCCGGAATGTCCGCAAATTTCAGACGACCGTAGCACCTAAGTATGCCTTCTCGATCGGGCTTGATATTGAGGTCTTTCTGGGATTTAACGCAATGTTCGTCAACCATGGTCTTCTGGTGGTCTTTGATGATGCATTTATTCGCCTCTCGAATTTCCGGTCCTGTCAACTCGTGTTTTGAAGATGCTGCTTGAAGGGCTGGTATGCTTTCGAAAATAGCTAGTCGTCGAGCAGTAGGAAACCGTGTTAACGTTCTCCTGATGAACCTGATGACGTGGGCGACTACTCGTTCTGCCTTATGGAGTGAGCTGTGACGAGACAAGGAGAAGAGTGTTTTCTCATCGGATTCACTCTCCTCTCGCGAAAGCAGCACTCCTATCGTAGCTGAGGCAGGAGGCATATCCAGTTCCTCTTCTTCAGCACTGCTAATTGGGAATAGCTTGCCGAGCTCTTCCTGTTGCATCGATGCGTCTTGGATAAAGGGCGGGCCCTTCCACCAAAAGTGATCTTGACAAGAATCGGATGACATCCCTCTAGTCGCACAGTCTGCTGGGTTCGATTTTGTCGAAACATGTCCGAAAAGACAGTCCGTTCCACGAAGCTCGATATCGCGCACTATGGCTCTGACTTCCTTCAGGCGGTTACTGACAAGAACTCCTACCGTTTGGCGATCAGGTGGTGATTTGAGCCAACTCAAGACAATCTCGGAATCGGTGTAAAGTATGATCTGACGTATTTTCCACATGTAGCACAATGAATCGTAAACGAAGTGTGCTAATCGAGCTCCCAGAGTTAGCGCGTTCATTTCTAATTTGGGGATCGTAATGGCTGTTTTCAGGGACGGTAGCTTCGACTTAGCCATTACAAGTTTGGCGCCGTCCCTGGTGCTCATGTAGACGCATGCCGCTAATGCGAATTGACTGGCGTCCGTGAAGACGAACATAGTGTCGTTCACATCGTGGGTGATTTTCCTGTCTATTTCTTTATAGAAGGTTGAGATATCACTCGCAATCATACGCCATTGCTCCTTCAGGTTCGGTGGAAGTGGAACATCCCATCCATACTCCTCCTTCCAGAGTGACTGTAAGAAGACCTTAGCTGGCAGCAGAACAGGAACAAGGAACCCCAGAGGGTCGTATACAGAAGCTAATTGTCGTGACACTGTTCGTTTGGTCACCGCCTGACTTGCGGTCATAACCCCTTTGAGAACTAGTGTGTCTTTGCTAGGGTTCCATTGCACTCCCAGGACTTTGGGCTGAGCGGCTTTTGTGCGATCTTCTTTTTTGATCGCTCTATTGAAGTGGTCATCATTCGAAAGGAATTCTCTCAGGTTCATGTTGAGACCTCTGAAAATGTCCTTCGCTATGTGATACTTGTCCAGTGCCTCCTCTGATGACGTAGCTCCCAAGATTAAGTTATCCACGTAAAGGTTCCGTTTGATCTCCTTCGCCATATCACTTGAAGACGTCATATTATCCAAGTGGAAGTCTATTGTAGCTCCCAGGAGGAATGGCGACGTATTGAGGCCAAAGGTGACTCGCGTAAACCGGTAGATCACGACGTTATCCGGGTCTGGTGGAAGACTGATGTCACGTACCCACATACACCGAGTTGCGTCTCTGTCGATCTCCTGCAGACGCACTTGCAGAAAGGCTTTTTCCACGTCCGATATGATGGCTATATTGTGGGCTCGGAATCTGAGCAATATCGCTACCATATGCGGAAGAAGCAGGGGGCCCTGATGTAATACGTCATTGAGGCAGGGCTTGTCCTTATAATGTGCAGACGCATCGAAGACTATTCGCATCTTTGTAGTTTCCTTCGTTGGTGTAATTACAGCTTGATGCGGCAGATAATGAACTATGGCTCCTTGGGGGACTTCCTCATAAGGGACCTCTTCAATTATCCCC
This sequence comes from Cooperia oncophora, assembly GCA_036418165.1. Taxonomy (NCBI): domain Eukaryota; kingdom Metazoa; phylum Nematoda; class Chromadorea; order Rhabditida; family Trichostrongylidae; genus Cooperia; species Cooperia oncophora. The sequence continues at coordinate 21,737 of MU931444.1, forward strand.
TTTTCTCGTTGTTCTTTGAATATCCCGTCATACTGGAGCAAAGTTGCTTGGTTGTGAGCGTACATCTGCAAAACTTTATGCAGGCGTTTCAGTGCTATCATTTTATTGTCCGGCAACTCTTCACAATTGGACTTCCAGGGCAATCTCACGTAGTATCCGTCATCTCGCCGCTGTATGCTACTACGGAAATTAGCCAGTACCTGTTCATTGACCTGCTTGAACTCCAGCACTTTCGAACCCGTGAACTCCTGTGTTCCTGAGGATTCTAGGGACCAGTATTGATCCCATTTTTCCTTTTCTGGGTCAGGTACATTGACAGTTAGAGTTCTAACAGACTCCGTGGGCGTAGGCAACGTATCCGCTTGACGGCCACTTATGATATAGCCGAACTTGGTTGGTATAAGCTGGAGACCTGAGGGTAGAATGAGTTTACCAGCTGGCATCATGAAATTCCAGAGATAATCACATCCAAGCAAAATCTGTGGCTTCAGTTCAATCGATTTCTCGGGAACTGATAGCCGTATGCCATGCTTAGATATGAAATCAAGGTCGTCCGAATTTAACTCTGCCTTCTCAATCGCGCTGGTGATGTGCTCACTATGGTGGAGACGAACCTCATGCTGACAACCCTCAATGTCGCACACCTGCAGTTTTGTAATGTCACACGATTTTTGTGAGGGGGTCTTTGCTCCGAATGTGCTGATAAGCAACGAAGTAGTTTCCACTACTGGCAACCCTAGTTCGCATGCAAACTGGCTATTTATGAACGACAGTTCCGATCCAGTGTCTAATAGCACGGTCGCGTTCCTGAGTTTGTTCTCTGAGTCAAAGACTTGTGCGGTGCCCACTAGGAGAACGACTTTACTACGCTTCAGTTGAGCCGTTTCGGATTCTTTTTGCAGCTGCAGTACCACGTTTTCCCCCTTTACCTCCGTTTCCGACAAGGGTTCTGAAGTCACAACGTGCTGCTTGGACACTTTTGTGGGCTTCCCTGCTGCAGGTTGGGTCGAGGGTCGGATGGGAGCTCGCTGTTGAGGTACCCCTCGTTTGGGTTCCTGACGTTCGATCCGCCCTAACATTTTACTGCATATGGCGGTATGGTGTTTCTCGTTACATTTGCGGCAACCCTCGCTAGGACAACTAGCTACTCGATGCTTACTGGAACCACAGTTGAGGCATCTTTGGTTATCCATGAGGAAGTTTCTCCGTGCCTCAGGTGTGGGTAGTCTTGGACAGAAAAACCATTTGTGACCTCTCTGATTACAGCGCTCGCATGGAATTATGCTTCGCTTTTGCTCTTTCGGTAGGCTCAAAGTGCCTTTATCCTCGTCAGGGAGCACATATTTCAGCTTTTCTTCCTGAGTAATTATGTTGTCTATGGTGTTGAGCCACCAGTCCAATGACCCACCATGGTCCCCTGGTCCACCTGCAAGGCTTACAGTCTGCTCCCGAGTTTCCTGTTCAAGCTTCAGACGTTTCTCGGTAGCTACCTTCTGAATCCTTCCACTGAACTTGTGCAGGAAGGTCTGAATGGTGAGGTAATTATCCAAATGTTCACCCTGATCCTTAAGCTGGGCTGCTATTGAGGAGAGTTTCTCGAAAAGTTTACGTTGATCTTCCATTTTCTGCCCTTGAGCTACGCAAGCGTTCAAGCTTTTGTGTAACTCGAAGACGATGTCTTCTCGTTGACCATAACGTCTTTTCAAGTGTTCTACAGCTCTATTGTAATTTGCCGCTGTCACTTGAAAGCGAGAGATAGACTGCCTAGCCTCTCCGCGCAAGGAATTCAAGAGGTAGTTGAACTTTTGAAGTTCCGTCAACTCTTGGTCGTGCACATTCTCCCGAAACAGGGTCCAAAAGTTGTCCCACTCCCAGCGTTTCCCGCTGAAGTTCGGCAAAGGTATCAGAGGGAGCTTGCTCACTGCGAGAGGGGGAGGGGAAAATGTCTCCGAGGCTGTGAAACGGCCTCCAACCATTACGTCATCACTCTCAACGCAGCTGTGCAGCATCTCCATTAATGCTGTTTTACGTTGCTGTAGGTTCATGATGACATCATGCGCCGAATCCACATATTTATCGAATTGCTCCTCATCCTTTTTTGTGGGTTCCGTCAGGTCTTCAAAGGCACTCACTAGTTTCTCCACTGACCCCTCTAAGAGGGTGGAGTTTTCGGCGCAAAGTTGCAGCGCTAAGCGCACTGCACTGGCGCGCCCCCTTCTTTCCGTTTCGCTAGGTGCCGTAAGGAGCGGGGAGCTAGCCTCCAACCAATCGTTGATCGCTTTTACCCTCTTCGTCACGAGCGCTTTTTGCGTGCGGACGGTTGTTGCCATTGTGTGCCCTTTACTCGATGATCGATCGCTGCTCGAATCACGCTAGCTGAGCCGCGGGTACGGAGGAGCTCACTAAGGAAGCAATTAGGAGGACACCCAGACAGGAAAGGAGACGGACAATAAGCAAAGTTGTAGTGCACGAAGCGATGCGGAGACTTGCAGCGATAGTGCACAGAAAGAATATTGAAGTAACAGGTGAAAGCCGTACCTGTCTGCTTCTCCGTGTTCGCAATCCCAGATGCACCAATAAAGTCGGGTGTTGTATTGGATCGTATATGAGTTTGCCACGCGGGACTGTTACACACCGACCTCAAACTTGGGTAATTAAACTTTTATTCTAATAAGAATAATAATAACAATAATAATAAGGAATAAATCAAGGAAGGCACAGAATAGAAAATTACCTACGTCTACTTTGTGTCGCCTTTTAGTGCAGGAAAGGCGCTTATAGTGCAGTAATCGTGCTCCTAGAAACTTTTAGTGCAGTACAACAGGCAAGGGAATTTCAGAGAGAAGAAACAATAAAAATAATAAGAAAGAAACTAACTAGTTACCTTCCAGCTGCCTACGGTCGCTTTTATGCCCGGCCTGCTTGGGAAAGTTGCAACGCGGAGGAGAGGTTTCATCTGATAAGCTTGCGAGAGACTACGATATTCTCATAGTTAGCAGAGTAAGAATGCGATGAACGGTTAAACATAACGGCTAATAGAAACAACATAAAGGAATTTCATGAGAATTATACATATGATGTGAGAACAATTAAATACGTGTGATCAAAGTACAACTGTCAGAAATAAGAAGATACTGAATATATATTCAGTATAGAGCTTGACCCGCCAGAAGTTGCATATTACTGTCTTATCAAGGATCGGCCAAGTTATAACGGGACCGTGCATGGTGCCGTGGCGTCCCAATCTCAAAGAAACAGATTTGTCGCTTAAACCTTCTGTTTCGACACCATGCTGGAGAACGCTCCCTTACATAAACCGTTGGGAATGCTCCACTCCGCCGAAGGTTTGTACAGAATGTTGAGGGTTACGCTCATGCTATGACTTATAGGACGTCAGTGGGAGCCCTCCAAGAGAATTCATTCGCCCATCGCCTTATGACTAGCTTGTTGGCTGTTCCCTGGCCTGGGCTCTCACTTTACTTGCAGCATGTAGTGTACGATCTGCTAAATCACTGCAAGAAAACAAGTTGCTATGTGAGGCGTTTTGGTGTTTCTTCTTTCCCAGTTTCGAGAGCGTACCACTTGGCATTGAACAGTCTCATTTTCGAAGCTGCTACATGACAGCATTAAAGCACTGTCGAAAACAGGTCGGTATCAGTTTTTTTCTCATGCGCATCTGTATTCTCTCGCAATCAACTGGTAGGGCATGGACGGTTCCTCCGGTAAAACTGCATGCCCTGACCCAAAAGGCTCAGGCAGCCTTTGTATAGCGGCTTAGATGGCTCATATCGTGCAGCAGTAAGCTTCTTGAATGTCAAGTTTGGAAAGAAGGTAGCTAGATTTTACATTCTGAACTGAAAAAACTTGTTTCTCCAAGTTTGGAAAAGTTCAACGATTAGATATGCGGCCGCGTCGCTGGTTCTTTATTTATTTGTTTTTTTTTATTACGAAGTCAATAGTGCCCGTCGCAGTAACAGTTTAGGATTTTGATGAGCATTATAAGTTAGGGAATACTCGCTTATTATTAATACCACAGCAATACTCTTTACCTTGTTCATTTTTCATGAATTACAAAGAATAACACTCATCCACCGACGCGCACCACCGACTAGCGTCATCCGCTATCTCATACTTCTCTTTCCCAAGTACTTCGGCCTTGAAGCACGGAGCCGGCCGTGCAAAATTGTAAAGCCATATACAAAAGGATCTGACCAGTAATTGTCCTCCGAACTGACTGGTGATTCAATGCGATATAAGCGCCGGCGATCGAGCACAAGTCAAAATCCGAGCTGACGTCGCAATCATGTCCCTTGAACAACTGCACGTTTTGCGATGGCACCGGCATAAGCCTGCAGGAGAACACTAGCAAATAAAACCCATAGTATAATGTGGATATACAGGGGGAGTGCGGGCAAAAAAAAGACATTTCGCACCGATGCAGCATATCAGGCAATGATTTCGCTGCCCAGACAACGCAAGACCAGCACGTGGATACGCGGGTACCAGGGGCGAAAAAGAATACCCCAATGTTCCCTCTATACCGAGCAGGAAAGCTGGCTCTCGCCCATCGGCCTTCAATGATACGCCAAAAATATGAAGTCATCCTCCAGCCCGCCGCACACTCGACTGCGAGAAGACCTTTAGAATTCAGTCACCATCCAAACGCTGCGAACAACTTCTTGATGGAGTCAAAAACCAATGGATAGCTACCTGAGACCAGTACTCCTCGATCCTGAGTGAACCTCAAACATCACACCCTCCGCAGCACGCCTCGCACACGTCGCCATGTCTAGGACATCATCTTCACCGCAGTCACCACGACCCAGATCTGATGGTCGGGATTATCGGGACGTACGGCCTGGAAATGGAGAGAACGACACTTCTCGACACTCAGATCCGAGCGCCCAACCCGACAACAGGCACTGCACAGCTGGTAGTCATCACCACTCGAGCACTCGAGAAGAAAATCTCCTCTCCAGCATGTCCGTCGCCCGTACCTTCTTGAAACTTTGTACTGCTACCAAACGGCATCCCGGCTCGCCCACACAAACACATGGAATCAAAAGGGCGTATGGAAAAACTCATTGCCTTCTTGGATATGGAAGGTGTGTTGAGTACCTGAAATAAGGCGAATATCTAAGTAGGTAACGGCTGGCCTAAACGGCCGCTCAATTACTGGTGTCGGGAGAGAGTTATCAATAAGGGTGGTCCAATAGTGGCGGCAGACAATCCCCGATCTCGGCTGAATCTCACGCACCCACTGACGAGTCTCCACGCCCCCAGTCGCAGAATCTCTCGATGACGCCTGAGCTCCAGAGCTGTGGGAGAGAAATCATGATAAGTATTTAATATGCTCTTTTAATATGGGCAGTAAAAAATGTCCGGTAAATTTCACCGATCAGCTAAGAGTCATTCACTAAATGTGTAACATATAGGCTCCCGTGGGCGAAAAAGTCTTTTTTTTTGGGCCCCCCTTCTGTTATTGAAGGGGCACCCGTTTGGCATTGCGCAGTAACCTGGCTTGACCTCTAAAAAATGTCACTTGGGCTCCATCGCAAATCATGGCCAGCTATCCTTCGGATGTCGCATGAACTCACGTTTTATTCGTGTTTTTTGTGAATGGTAACGTGGAAATCAGCCTTGTTCATATTCTAAACGTTGTAAAGGCATTGCACATAAGAGCGGAGATAATTAACTATTAGTAGAATAAGTGCTAGCAACATTTGAAGAAATAAGCCACGATAATTGGGTACTTGCTCAAAAAACGTCAAAGGTGGAAAATGTTGGGAAAAGCGAATTTAAAGCTGCGAAAGAGCCTCTGTTCTGCGCGGTATTGGACGAGCATTTTTGGACGAGTTTCTCGTCGGCATCGTGCCAACAAGCGCTTTGATAGATACGGCTGCACGTATGTGTTCACGAACCCTTACAGCAACGTTTCAGATCAATCGTGCTTCATAGATGAAGCGCTAAGAGCACCATCGTAGATAAGACTATACGTCCACTTGTGGGCGTCTCAGTTGGCATGTTGCACCTTGGTTAGGCGCTATAAAAGCTCTATCGGATGGGAAAGATGAGACGCAGCGCCTGCTGAGGGCACGATATTCTTTCGTGCTAGATGTATCCACCCTGCACGCCTTGTCGATGTATCTAGCCACTTGCCGTTGAGTGCCTGTCATATTAATGGTAGCATTCATTTAGTGAGTTGTTTGTGTGTTACATTAGGTGTAGAAGAAATGCAGAAATCTTATTTTCGCGCTACGCTCACAGTTCCTGTAGCCGATACATATTCCACAAAGCAGCTTCAGCTGCAATGGAGAGAAAAAAAATCGGCGGTTTGATAAAAGCTAAATCTGGTAATTAGCATGTAAGCGGTCCTCGATCGTTGGTGAAGGAGGAGGGCTTAGGCCATGAAGGCATTCATCCGAATTGACCAAATTCTGTCACATAATTTCATCTTCCACTCTGTTTAGGCGTGAACAAATCGGATTGGGCTTTGTGAAATAAGCACCTTCAGACTACACGTACATCTTCTGCGACAAATTGCAGCCCTCAAACAGCCCTTCTGCAGTAATTTTTGATCCAATGACAGTAGTGCCATCACAGCTGTATTATTAGGTTGTCCCTAAAATTCTCAACGTTTTGAGTGTTTCGTTTTAAATGAACATAACTTTCTTGTTAGGTTGGTGCATAAGTTCTTGGCCACGATTTTTTCGTAAATATCTCAAAAGCGAACCAAAAATTAGAGGTATGCACCATCACAGTCCACTACTCGATGCCAGCGCTCAGGCAGCTTGTCGATTCCATCCTCCCAGAACGACGGCGGCTGGGACTTAAAGAAGTCGTCGAGTGCCTTTCTGACCTGATCCTTTGTTTTGAACTTTTTTCCGCCCAGAAAGCGCTGCAGGTGCAGAAACAGCCAGTAGTCAGAAGGAGCGAGGTCAGGGCTGTAGGGAGGGTGGGCGGACCATCAGCCCAGTGAAATTGCCAACCCTTGCTCTTTTCAATCCCTAACTGTTTTGGATGGCTCAGCTTCCACAAACGCCTTCCAAAATCCTCGTCAGGTATTACTTTAAGGTGCGACCGCTACGAGGTTCATCTTCAATGGCTGAAATTCTCCGGAAGAGAATTTGTCGAACCATGTCGTCCGGATGCTTCTCCTACACTATCCACACCGGTTGATTTTGTCGAGCTGTCTCGTCTGCGATTGACCCAGTTGTAGTTGAAAAAAATATCGTCCGAATTTTCTTTTTGACATGCTTCAAAAGTCCTGGGAAAAGGGGGTTCATCAAGCAGTGTGAAACGGCAGTTATACACCAGAGTAGCGCCAAAAACATCCTCTTAATGTACTACTGAGACGCAAGAACAGAAATAATAAGCAAAAAAATAGTGACACAAGCGCTAGAACTTTCCTAGACAACCTAATACTTTTTGAGCCCAACGATGTTCAAGTTCATATATCTCACATTTCCATCTCATTATCAGTGATGTATCTCTGACAGATGCACATCGTACTCGGAAATTCTAGCGTTGGTCGTACTTGGTCTGCAAATTTTTGATAGTTTGATTTTTTTTGTCGGGAGCTTTTTTGATAGTTGATTTTTTTTGTCTGGGATTTTTTTGAGAGTTGATTTTTCTTATTCACGCACCAAGGGCGCGTGGGGGGCGGGCGTCGTAATAGCGGTGAGTTGTTGAGGAGAAGCAAAGTGGGAGGGAAGGTGGATGTTTGCCATGAGAAATGATCCGCGTAGTTGGCGGAAAAATGTTTTCCTATCCCCTGTTGATGGCCTCTGGAACATAAAATTGCAACTACAAAATTTTCAGGACGTTCCCGAAAACTTCGAAGAGTATCACGGCTTGAAAAATATGAGAGGTAGGAGGATTGGCGCGAAGGGGGTCATGTCAGATGATGGAATACGGAGTGAATTACGCATATTACGATTTGTGAATAATTTTCATGGACTGCCCTGACCTGGGCTTCCGTGTCACATGTGAATTATTACGGAGCGTTAGTGCGATCGTGAGAAACTTCATAAAGTCGGGAAGACGCTGAGGATTTGCATAGCTTGTAGCTCCTTCATTGCTCATCAGGACACGAACTTCGCAAGAGAACAAACAGCTTTCAAGCTTCAAAGCTTCGCGTTTGCCGGCAAAGCTCGATTGAATTGTTGCCGTCTTTGTTTTTACTTAAACATTTTTGAATACGATATAGAGTAGCTCTGCGGAATGATTGGCGTGTCAGGAGTTTGGCCGGTGCCAAACCCGTTCTCTACCAAGGGTTTAAAGACAATGTCTCGATAAATCGCTACACAGAGATGCTGGGATTTGTACACATGGCTCAAACAGAATTTCCGTACCTTGGACAGGCGCTGCGTGAAAACCTTTCCAAGGAGGGTGCCCCGGTATAAGCCCTAATTGAGGCAACAACTTATACGCCCCAAACGCACTTCCGCCGCCCGCCCAACAAACGGACGACCGCTTCTGACCGCTCTATTCAATCATTTGCTGAGCCAAATATATGAATACAAAGGATTGTATGAAGCGGCGGTGACCGCTGCATCAATATATGGTTACATATATTGCAGTCCGTATCCTCGTAGCGGGAAGCAAGATGTCGTACGTAAACTCGTCCGAAATCGATTTACAACCCACTGGCAAAACGGAGTTTTTTTCTTCGCCGGATTTTCGACCGTTTCACTCCGATTCTTCTGCCATTGCGCGCCACTATACAGCGCCCTATTAGCATTTTAGGCTAAGAGGAAAACCATCGTGCAAACTGCCTTATACGAGCAATGATATAGACTGCATCATACGTTCGTATTACTCGTTTTCTACCAGCTTTTTGCTCTCGTACAGTGACATTGACAACAACTCACACTGCCCTGAACACGCCCAACCATCCGCAGCTACTAGATGTTAAATTCTTGTCAGAATATTCTCAACAGTCAGCATTTAAAAAGTCAGTGTTGAAACTTCAAAAGGTTTAAAACTACAGCCCGTACTTACGGCGGCATGCGTATAAACTGTGTTCTCACGTTTTGCATGGGTCCCGTTGGCCCTGAGTTCTATCACATGCCCATCAGAGCTTATCAAAACCTCTCAACATTACCTCTGCCGCAGCTGGTATTGGTCAGAACAACGAAAACAATAGCGGAGTAATCACCCAGTTGTTCCTTCGACAAATATGTTCCTACCAGCGTGCTTCTGCGCGTCCAACTGTGGTGCTGATTACTGACAGGATTTCTGTACTGACCACTAACACTTGGCTAATTCCATGTTTCGAAATACGGCCCATTGGATCATATTTCACCTTTTTGATGAACATTTGCCAATGTCTGATGCTTATCGCGTTTCTAAAAAATTCACCATTCGATGGAAATAGGACAGCTCAGCGGTTGAAAGAATTTCGGTGGTAACAATATCGAAATCTTAGTGGAAGCAACTTATTTCCTAGCGTTCCGTTGAGCAGCTTTCACGTACCTGCTGGTGGCTCTTATCAGTCCTCACTGACGGACATCTTTAGGCTTTTACTTTCGGAAGAAACTTTAGAGTTTCGAACTAATTTTGACTATATCGCTAAAGCATAGGAAGTGCTTGGTCACCAAGCCTTTGCTCATTGATTCCTGAACCACGGTGGTCAAGCTCAGTCGCAAGCAAAGTAGGTTGGCCAACATATACTTACTCTTAGAAGCTCTTGTTGGTCGCAGTATCACAACATATCTCTCGTCACTAAAATCTCCCACCATGTTCCCTAACCACGTCTGAATCACTTGCTGGAGGGTAGTTCCCCAGTGTTGTTACGACTCGTGCTGTGAAGGGCTACGGTGTCCTATCAGATGTAATCACGTCCCGCCAACCACCAATAATGTTCCCATCCTGCCCCCCCCCTATCTTACTTCGTGGAACCAACGTCCTACCGTCGCTGTGACGCTCGTTATGAAGTTGATGACCCTCTCTTTCTAAGGCCCTTTATGGTATCTTATCAACTGTTATCACTTCCTGTCACCTACCAATAATGTCCCCATCCCTGCCCCTTATCTTAACTTCGTGCACCATAGCCTACCGTCGCTGCGGCGCTCGTTATGAGTTGATGACCTTCCCTTTGTAAGGCTCCTTCTGTTCTCTTGTCAGCAGTTATCACTTCCTGCCACCCACCACGTAACATTCCTCGCCCCGACCTCACACATCGCTTAATTCAATTGAGCGCTTTTATTCGCTATTTTGAAGAAAGCTTATTTAAGTTTCCGCGTCAATACACACGTCACCTGACTTGCACAGAACATTACACACACCAACAACACCAATACGACAAACGTAGGCGGATTATATATAGTAGGATACAAGTGTGAAGGCCTTGTCATGGCTTTTTCATTTGTCTAGCAGCAATTACCAATTTCAATCATAGGCATTGAAGTCACACCCGATCATTCCCTCCAACTACATCACTTTTTCTATGTTCTGTCTTTATCGGGAAGGAAATAGAGCATGAGTGACTTCACTTGCAGTAATTTTGCTTGTAAGTTGACCATCAATCAGCTGCCCGGTGGTCCCGCTTGGCCGGATGTGTGGTTTCCTTCGTAACCATATTGCAGGCTATATTAAGTATATACCATCCACAAAACAATCAAAAAATAACATGTTCCTGGAACATTTTCATGCTGGTTTAACGGTGGTTATGGCAGTGATTCCTGCCTCTATATACTAGCCCACGACCAAGATTTTGCCGATTAAAAGTCGAATTCATAACTCAGCCACAGCGAGATTAATGTATGGATTCCGTATTAGTCAACTAATGGTGGCTACTTATAGTTAGAGTGAGCCTTGGTTGCAACATGCAGGAGTATTACGAGCAGATCAGGGATTCTGCTGATGGCGCAGCGGCTGGCGGCCTACCATTTAAGCATTTTCGTTTTGAGAAGAAGTCCCCTTGGAACATTCGATGATGACAACATTTGACGACAGCTTCGTGAACAATTAGCACTGAGCTTAAGACGTGAGACGTCAGTGGTGTCCTTGAATGAAAAACATCGGGGGGTGGTACTGCGACCATGCACTGTCCCCAAAAATTGGACTGTGTTTGGCGGTGTGAGTGGCCTATTTAGATTAGGTGAATGATCTGCATTGGATCCAGAATTTGCAAGTTTCAGTAAGGGCTTGCAAGAGATGTTTGTTGGGATAACCATGGATGTTTCGATCTTCCAGGCCTCATGAAGAAGACCTCTCCAAGCACGTAGTCCAATATTGGTTGATTGGTTCAAGGTCGTACGGGGTTGAAGCGAATGCACGCTTACACAATCAATACAATACCCAGGTTTTGAAAGCTATATGGCGTTCATGCCTGCGTAAATTCTGAATGCGGAAGACGCTCTATTGTTCGCGAACGGATTATCTGCCACAGGAAGTGAGCTTCCCATTATTTAAACTAAAGATGGATGAACATCCGCCGTTTTTATCAAAACCTTTCCGTGATGGCGGTACGCATTCTATTTTCATCCAGAACCGTAGCGCATCACTGAATGCGATGCCTCCTAAATGACTGCGAGGCAAGGCGATGTAAAAGCTGGCTGAAATAGCAATGTGCTTGCTCTCTCCAGAGGAAACTGGTACCAATTTGCCGTTTCAGGGGTAGAGAGACTTGGCTGGTCTGTGCGGAGGTGATGCCGATGTTCGGGGAAGGCACTTCCCGATAAAATAAGCCTCTGACCTTTTTAAATGTGGTCAGACGAATCCGAAGAAATTGCAGCAGGTCTGCGCTACTTATATGACAGTGAAAATCCGCAAGAATGCCGCTTCAAGCTAACCAATAGCCCAAGGGCGCCCCTTAGGCTCATGCCGACCCCACGGTTGTTAGCTACTAGGCTAGTACCATATACTATCTCTCTCCATTCCCGAATTAGTGAGAGTGAGTGATATGATAAAAGAGCTCATAATCTTCATGATACGACGAGTGGCGAACTTCCGTCAGCAAACATGGCGTTTTCTTCGTTGCGTGGCAGTACAAAGTTTGGGGTCGGATATGGAATCCCTATTTAGGGCATTTTCGGCTGTTTTTTCTGCTGGCTTTTCTCCGCTTACTCAGATACCTAGCCCTTTTTCGTTCCTATGTTTGTTCCCGTTACACCACAATCTGTGGTAGCGGGCCTTTGCCTTAAATCTCGGGACTGTGGCGCGAGGTAAGGCGTGCTCTTGACTAATAACACCTCTGGCCTTCTCCATTAATTATCGCTTATCAAAATTAAAAACAATCTTCAGGCTCGCAGGCCTATTTAAAGGTTTTTAAGTTGAATCAGTCTCTGCGATTTGTAAACATAACAAGTTATTACTGGCCATTAAGTAATGGTGTTTTTTTTGTCTGCACAAGTTTTTAATATGAAAACGACACCTGTTCCAGTAATGTCCTAAATATGAGTATGTTACCTCCCTAATATTTCATTATTTCTCCAACTTTTTATGTCACTAAATGGAGAATTCGGGTCGACAAAAAAGTGGTTTCGACCAACTACTTTTTTAATTGTATCTCAGCTCATGGATTCTACAAAAGATGCGTCAAGCATTTAGGTATATGCATGACCAAAGAACGATGCGTCTTATGATCAGCTTGAAGTTGGTTCTTATGGCGCACCAAGAGGTGGGAATTCGCGACTTGTAAAAGAAGATGCGTGGGGCGCCATCTAATTACGGAATCATGCCACAGGTTTTGAACTTCTCCACTCAATTTGAAGGTGATGCTTGATAATGATAAGGAAGATTCTATAAGATCTCTAAACCGTTCTCAATCTCTGACATGATTCTCAGTGTAAAGTAATCCGTAAGGTTTTCATGTTTGGACGGCATTAAGGCATTAGGTTCTATTGCTTGTCTATGTAGGTCGAAACGAAAACTTCGATCATTTTAAGTATTATTAGTATTCCTAATAATACTTTGAACCAGCTGGACCCTATACGGTTTTAGCTTTTTTAATGTAGAGCATAAAAGAGTAGGCTGTCGAGAACATTCAATTTTGTCAACCTGACACTCCATTTTAATTACAAAGAATAATTGGTGGAAAGAGAAACATGAGGAAAACTAACAACTATTCGTGTAGGGCAAGGACTTTGTTCCAAACGGTATGAATCTCATGCGAAAAACTTTTCCTTCTCCAGGGCATATTTGAGTGGAGAAAAACGCCATTACTTATGGGCCCGAACAGTATTAGAGATCTTCCTTACCTTATTTGCGTACCATATACTTGTTGATGCGTTGAAAATAAGTTTGTTAACTAGACATTTGGCCACTGTCTACACTTTATTGCCGCCAATCATCTGAAAATTGACGCACTTCTGTGAACAATTCTTTTCTCATCTGAACGGAAATGGCTAGATAATTTGTCTCAGGAGTACCTCGACGATCCTTAAATATGAATATCCCCGCCTGCCACGAAACTCCTGCGGCCCGCCACACAGTCGCCAGCCGCCAAAATACCTCGAGCCACCAAATTTGCTGAACTCGTTCCAGCGGTGTGATAATGTTTTAGGAGATCAAACTACCTCAAGATACTAACATTGAACAAATCTGTCTAAGGAGAATGAAGTCGTGGTCCAAAAACTCTCGATTCTCGATGAACTGGAGCAGTTATGGGTATATGGCCAAAACTTTTGTCGAGTATTCGGTAGAAAACTTGCGCAGAAAAAAAGCGAAACGTTAAAGGGAGAATATTTGAAGGCGTCACAACTTGTAAGCGAGCCCTGTGCGATTCCCATAACGTTCGCCCTGGGAGTAATAGCTCAGGATGGTTTGGTTTAGTTTCGCATTCTACACTTTTCTCGCACTCTATAAAAACAATATGCAGGCATTTTACTCGCTCTGTTGTAGCGGCAAGTAATAATGGCGCGACGTCTGACTGCCACTTTGTCATGACTTCACACTTTTCAGAAAATCTCTTATATAGATTTCTTCGAAAGAGATATTCTACAGAAGATTAGATAGAAAATCAACTTTTTATGTATTGGCAAGAAATTGGATTTAGTGTGAAAATGCTATTGACGAATGAAGTGGGCGCTTTATAGGAGGAGATGGAGAGCGCTAACGCAAAACTGCTTGATCGCTCAAGGAGCTCAGGTGGCGAAGAAGCGTTGTTTTGTTATGCTGGAGCTCAATATTTTCCACGTTAATGCTAGAACCCGCTACTCCTTGGTCCCGATTCTACTGAAATACCGCAACCACTCTGACTGGGAGCAGCTGCGGTTCGATTCCCGGAAATTTTCTTCAGCATGCGAACATTAACTATAACAGGCCCCATAAAAATATAGAGATATGGAGAGGGGAGGGGCGTCAGTGCTGACATTCTTCGAAAGGCATGCGCCGTCCGATTCGCCTTTTCATGAATATTTACCATTTGACACAATTCTTGTGGACATATAGTAGGTGAGGCAGCTAGAAGTTGTATATTGATCGGTAATTCCGAAACACCAGAGTCCCAAAAGACAATATCCAGTAAGGCGTAAGTCGCCACCACTGTGCAAGTAGAGAACCCTGCGGACAACTTTCTGTTCATTCTGCCTATCCGGGATTTTAGTGGTTGTACAGCCAGCTCGTTCTTTCTTCTTCTTATAGGGTTTATCCGACCGTCATTTGTGAAACGCCACCAATCCCACTACTTTCGCCGGTGTGGGTAAAAATAGACGTTGACGTGAGTAATGTAATGATCAGCACACGATGAACATTATCAGACAGACTCCGCATAAAACTATTCTATAATAGCGGGCGAAATCCAATAGTGGTAGTGATCAGGAAACGAAGCGACAAAAACAACTCAAAACGCAGAGAGACGGCCGAAAAAAGCAGTCAGCTTTGGGCGTTCAATTTTTCAAGATAACGGTCATATTTTCAACATCTTGACCCGCACAGCAAAGTCGACTTCTAGCAGTTTTCTACTTACTCTCTTTGTGACTAAAATTGCTTCATTGGATATCTTTTACTTACTATACTTACTTACTTACTTTACTTTACTAGCAAAGTCTGACTTCTAGCAGTTACTACTGTACTTTCGTGACTTAAATCTTTCAATGGATTATCTTTACTTTACTATACATACTTACTTAACTTACTAATACTACCTTACTACTTTACTTACTAGTTAGAAATGATTGGCCAACTTAAAACTGACATCATATTTTCGTTCCTTGCAGCTGCTAAGCTGCTTCTAGTTCTACATATGCTGCGCGCTAAGATAGCAGTGAACGGTTGGGGTTATGCGTGAGTCGAATTTTTAATCTCGTTTTGTTTTTTCATTTTCTCGTTTCCTTTTGCATTCTTGTCATGTCGAGATGTTCCTCGTTTTGATTGTTACAAACCAGCAGCCTACCATGGTTTTACTTTTTGTACGCACCCTAGGGTGCAACGAAATGAATGAAGTGAAAGTGACAGTAGCTGCGTATTTCTGAGGGTATAGATATATTCAAAATAACTGGGAAGTTATCGGCTGATTTACTAAAATTGCACCTTCTTCGATGGTTTACCAAAACTTCTTTTCGACTTTTTCGGGCATGCTTTCTTAATTATTTCAAACAGAAGTGATGCCGAAGAGTTCCGGGGCGATATTCGCATTATACGAAAAGCTTATTGTAAATGGTCAACAATTAGGAACGTCATGAATAATGAAATGAATCCGGCGAATTTTTCCACACACGCAAACGGGTCAGAAGGCCGCTCATCAGGGGAGGAATTTGTATGGGATGCCACATTGCCTCTTATTTGTTCCAACGAGCGCTACGATGAATAAGTAACTAAATCAGGCATGGCCTGAACATGACTTTTCAATAGACCATTCTGCCTTCGAGTGCAGTAAATTCAATAGGACAAAGGTGTTGACAAAACTTGGTGTTTTGGTAGCCCAAATAGAATGTTCGACGGTTGCAGTTGGGCCTGTTGAATGTATTTCCATATCCGAGTCCCTCTTATCTTCCTTGTTTTTCAACAGTAGATTATGTGATCAGTAATTTTTCCTAGGTTTGCTATTTCAACCTTGAAGAAGTGGGCGAGATTCAGAAGTTAAGAATGTGCTTACAAGCGTCACGCTCTATCTTCCCACCTGCCTTCCAAGCTTATACGACTTTGCAGCTGCTAAAATTGGTGTACAGACCTAATATTTGCACTCAAAGTGCGTAACAATTTTTGAATTCTAACATAGCCTGGCTTACAAACCTGCAGCCGATTAACTTGCACCAATTTACCATCCCACACAAAAACGGTATCAGTTGATCCGCCATTGGAGAGATGGACTTGCTTGATCAGCCTGGCTGATTCCGAAATCTTGACGATGCACTGCGATAGAACGCGGCTTTGACTCTGCTCCAATGCAGTTTGGACTGTCAATAAACACGTGAAGCTGCCCACAAGTTCACTACCGAACAGCCTTCAAATACACATAGCGTCTCAAATAATTCTCAAAATTGGTTCACTGAAAGATGTACAGTCCTCATCATTGCGGAAAGATGGGGCGTGTCAGCCCAGTTATGATTGCACACCTGTTGCAACGCGCGTTCTTCCAGCCTTTTTGTTGGAATGCGTATACGAAAAAAAAGTGGAAGAAACCGAGTAATTACTGGAGATGGTAAATGCCAGTAATGTTCACTTGCCCGCTTCAACAATTCGTGCAAGAACGACGTTGGCCTCGCGCCAAACGAAGCCCGCACTGACCGCCCCAACGGTACGTAATGATGAGGACTATATGATTTTCAACATTTTTTCTGTCTATGAGTTGCGTAGAAATGAGCTTTTGAAGTTTGCGCCCAAAGGATGTATATGTTCAAAAGTTTTGCCTGAAGGTAAAATTTATTGGCATCTCCATCCGATTCGGCAGTAGAGCTTGAAATATACATAAGACTGCTGTAGTGCGCAGCGAGACGCGCAGCCAAAACTAAGCCCAGCAGCCGAATGTGGAGCCTAGTCCCAGGCGTTTTCGTTTTGAGGCGAAAAAATCTGCTCAGGCGTGAGAGTCCCTGCAGAGGCAAAGTTCTAGATAAAAATATTGCTGCGTGAACAATTAGAGTCCAAAGTGAAATTGTGTTGATCTTAGTGTCACCAACGAGAATTCATGCCTTTGAGCAGGGCATAACCTCTCAATATGTGACTTCTTTCGAAGCAATGCTAGAGGCCAGGATCTGAAAATCCGAATGTAATGCAATACTAGATGCCTCGTTCTCAAAATGCACATTTCTTTTTCTTATGCTCCATAGTAAAGTCGCCGTCGTGTAATCAAGGGTAGCAGCATCGTTTGTGCGAAACCATAAGGAGGGGGGTCGTATTTGACCAGCTGGGAGGGGGGGGTCGTAATCTCAAGAGTCCTTCTTCAGAGCCGGGCAAAATGCTGATCGACATTCAGTTGATAATGGATAGTTAAAATCGTAAACAAATGAAAATTATTAATGAGTGAATTCTTTAACAGATTGAACTGCTACGTTTAACAAGCCCTCTTTTCATGCGAGATCCCCAAAAAATGGGTCGTACTTGCCGCGGGTAAACATGGGGAGTGATCGCAAAAGTAGGCTCGCTCGGCATCAAATATCAGTACAAAATGTCATTGCTAAGTTTGATGGAACGGACTTGAAAGCTGGCAGAAAGGCTCGGATATAAATTGGACTATCAAAATAATATTTATTTATATATTTATTTAGTACGCTGTTTAAGACAACGCTCGATATAAGAGAACAAATCTAAACATAAAACGAACAAAAAACACAACAACAATGAAGGAATTAGCACCTATACACTGAGAACTTGCTTAGATATAGCACGCTTGAAGGAAGTCACAGAGCCATTAAACAATGTGGTTTTGCCCAAACGTAGATACGTAAGACCCGCTCGGATAGTGAAGAAATTGCGTCTAAGGGTTGTTTTAGGGCGGGCAAATGATAGCTTGTATTGACCACCTCTAGTAACGGACGGAATAGGGTGTAGAAACGAGAAAAATCAAGTATGGAATTGTCCCTTATCAGTTTATGCAACATACATAAGTCAAAAAGGGTCCTCCTGGAATGTAGGGAGGGAAGACCGAAATATTTGTTCCTAATTTCTGCCTTAGGGATTTTAGCATACAAGAAGCCACCGCGACGGATTAACATCTTCCTGGTAAAATTATTTTGGACCTTTTCAATAACAGCAATGTCCCTTTTCTTATATGGGGCAAAGACAACCGTTCCTGTCTCTACCAAAGGCCGAACATAGGTCTTATAAACTCTAACAAGGACCCTGCTATCCGAAGTAGTGAGTGCTTTGAATACGCAATAGGTACGATGAAGGGCTTTCTTACATATATGCTTGTAGTGCGGGGAAAAGTCAAGTTTGTTATTGTATAGGAACCCAAGATCCTTGACCTCATTGACCTTGGTAATCTCCTTATCTTTCATGAAATAAGATGCATTGCAGTGGGAAGAAGAGCCCATGCGCATATGAAACGTTTTGGTAGTCGAAAGCGGTATCTGCCAATTGCTGACCAAAGGAGAAGCCGATCAATTGTGGCCTGTAACTCAAGCGTATCCTGAGGGGAGCTTATAACTTTGTAGAATTTGAGGTCATCAGCATATTGTTTGGACACAACTTCATCCCGTAAACAGAAAGAACTCAAGTCAGCCGTATAAATGTTGAAAAGTATAGGGGATAGGACCCCACCTTGAGGAATCCCACTCTCGAAGGGGAAAACATCTGAATACGAACCGTTAACGCGTACTTGATACGTCCTTCCAGTGAGAAAGGCTTTTATCCATTCATAAACATTCTCATGGAAACCTAGCTTACTAATTTTAAATAACAATTTTGAGTGGCTGACCTTGTCAAAGGTCTTTAGTGAAATCAAAAAATATAACATCTATACTTTGCTTGTTGTCCAAGGCTACTGTCCAGTCATTGAGCGTTTCCAAAAGATTTGTACTAGTAGACCTCCCAGAAACAAACCATGTTGAGAAGCAGGAATTAACTCTTATCTGCAAGATGATGAAGGATGTGACTTTTTAACAACTTGTCAAAGAGTCTACAGAAAACTCTTTACTCTTCACTGCCCCGGTCATCCGGAATCGAGCCAGTTTTTGACCGACTTTTTTCCCGCGGACCTACTTAGCTCAATTGTTGTCTTCTGGGGTAGTTTGATCTGTTGAACACGAATATCACATCCGCCCGAAAGCCCGAAACCTCCTGGCGCCCGCGCCACGGGTGCCGATGATATGGATTATTCTGACGCCGGCGCNTCTGGCGCGGGCGTCAGGAGTTTCTGGCCGAG
>MU931445.1:7740-39004 GCA_036418165.1 Cooperia oncophora
GAGGAAAAATCGTTGACGGGAAGAGAAAGATGGCGGCAACCCAGAATATCATAGGGGTCTGGAAATTTTTTCCTCAATACGGACCCGCTCCCCCACATCTTCTCCTTCGATGCCACGTGTAATACCCATCATGGAAGAGGGAGGAAATCAGCTAGATAAATCTTCGATCGGCTACCATAAATATTCAGCTTACCGCACTTCCTACTAGAGGGTGCCCTAAAGTACAGGTCCAACTATACATTCCATTGTTTCCGCAATGCTGCTTGGAAATCATGTATCTGGCGCAATCATTTGTAAGGAATTGATAAACTTCCAGCATTCTGTTGTTCTTTTTGGGTTCAGCCGATGTTTGAATGACCATTTCTTCTTTCAGGTCGCAGTAAAATGTGTCGCACCCGACAAATTATTGGCCAGTTCGACAGCATTTCTCCAAGTAAGATAATCTTGAGAATTTCGGCGCAGTTCGGCTTGGGTGGGGGCATTTTGCTGGTTCTCATCGATCACTGCCGATGCTTCGGGAGACGTGTGAATTCCTGTAAAGCTGTGCAATAGCAGGAGCTTCGTCTACACTTGACAAGAGTCTACAGGTCTCACCAAGGTGAGACGTGTAGTTCAATAGAAATCCCAAAAAAACCGAAAGTGCAAAATGCCCCTCCCAAGCTGAACAGCGCCAAATTCCTATCTACAGCATCCTTCGTGCTTTGCTATTTTGAGAAAAAAAACTCACTTCAGGAAGCCGCTATTATGACACGAATGCATCATGAACATGTGGTGCGATTATATGGTGTAGTGCTGGACATGAAGAAAGTGATGATGGTTTGTGGGCATTTATTGATTTGACTGATTTTTTCGTTTCCTCTGAAGGCAAGACGCATGATAAAGCGATAAGTTCTGTGGGGCAACTAGCCCCTCCCCCTGAACAGGGTAGTTTGACCTTCTGAGGCGAGCAAACATCTGCAAGGGAGTCAGGGGTAGGGAAAAGGGAGGGAGACATACGACTGCGCGACTTTTTCTTCTCGTCTGCGCCCTTCCGCTGAGGTGGTGATCCCTTCCTCTGCCGGAAATGAGCCTTAGTAAAACCAGGGGTCTTATCACACTGTGTATTGTGGCCCCGGCGCCGGTTCTGTGATGAGGGGACACGGTATTCACGTTCAGGGGTCAAACTGCGGTCAAGTTTTGAAACATGACTCCGAGTTTTGCCGCTACTCGCGACAACCGGCATATAAGGTGGAGAGACCCAGTGTTTCATGAAACGACCTCGGCAGCATCATATTTCCATGAGAAACCAGAACTTTTTTTTTCTGTTTTGTAGGCGCATTTCGTTGAGCTTGAGGTATCGATTCGATAATGCATCTTTTCATTAAGGTGTCCGTAATTGGCGACATGTGGAATCACTTCTCTGACATGTCTTCACATAAACCGACCTTGGCGGCGATTCGTTTTCCATACCCATTACGTTTGGCGACTATGCGGAAAGGCAAATAGCTAAAGTTCGTAGATTTCCTCGGTTTAGTTATTAAATTAATTGATCGTTCGTTCATTTATTGGAAGTTATCTAATTTCAGGGCATGGCTTACCTGGAATCGAACCGCTTGATACATCGTGATCTGGCCGCCAGAAATGTTCTTGTGTTTTAGTCGCAACCAAAGGTGGCGAAATGTGACTGGCCTTCCGTAACACTTCAATATGATTCCTAAAGCCTCCGAGATGTGCAGGTAGCGGTCAGATGCCGCGGTGGAACTTCTAACGCCGTAAAAAAGGTTCGAAGAGACTATTTCGCCGAACAGCACAATAACACGCACCGCTGTACAAATCTCGGAGGCTAAGGAACATACTCGAATTGTTACTCTCTGACGCCGAGATTAACCGAAGGCCGATCGTGTGATTCCTTCCGTCTTCGCTTTGTTCAGAAATTGACTTGTTTCGTGAAATTTTTCCGTGGTCGAGGTGCAGTTCGGCTAAGGGGGAGGGGTCATTTGGCACCTTCGCTGCTTTTCAACGTCGTGTCGAGCCATCAGGCGGAGATTAGTCACTGTGAAGCCACTAAGTGAATACAGCGCAGTGTTTATAGCACAATCCACTTGTCAACTCTGTAAACGATTCTGTCAATTTCTTGTTAGGGCAGCGTTCAGAACTATGCGATGCACGCACCGTCGACGCGCCTCACAGCGGCGTTACAGCGCAGTCAACTCGCGTCATGCGGAAGTTACTGAAGGCGGTGCCTAACAGGCAATTACGCACATGAGAAAATGGCGAAAGTGCGAAGTGCACCTCCCCCTGAACCGAGTTGCGCCGAAATTAATCCTTTCCCAAAACTTTAATTTTTTTAGCTCATCAGTTTCATGGATTTTTGACACTGTTTACCCCTTGTTGCCAAATTCGTACCAAACTCAGGGCCGAAGGTGTTCCCCTATAATAAGATTTGGATAACACTGGTCATTAAAGGTAGTTGCTGCCCTGCTCTCCCCGACACCCGCCCCGCCCCAACCTCCGCCACGAGTCGAGCACACGCAAGGAGCTTGTCGCCCCGACCCCATAAGCGCGCTGTTGTCGGGCGTTTTCAAACACAGACTAGTGCGTTATTCATGCTCAGAGAACAAAGTAACCCTGCGCAGTTCGGCGACCGGGGGGGGCATTTTGCACTTGTGCAACTTCCCATCGACTTGTCGACCCATCTAATGAGCCCTTTGGTGAGTTGACAGGTTTCACCATTGTGGCTCTATGCGCTTGCTCCAGCTTTACAGGAGTTCACAGGTTTCCCAGGTAAAGTGTGCAAACCGGAACTAGTGAGGTGCAATGAAGTGCTAAAGTGTCCTCCTCCCCCCCCTCCCCGATCCGAATCGCGCTGTATCCTCCAAGACATGTTCTTGTTTATTCTTTGTTTTAAAAAGATCAATTTGTATCGAAAAGACGAACCTCCTGGCTCCGCCCACGAATGGTGGTTCATCCTTTCAAGCATTTTGTTCTCGTCAACAGCTTGGCAAGCCGCAACAAAAAAGCCCGTTTCCAATTTTTCTAATGAGTTTTTCTGGGCATTCAAATGAACGTGCTAATGCAGCTGCCAGATTCCACGAACAGCTGGATTCCTGGTGGTGTTTTGGCGGCACTAAATATCGAAAAATTCGAAATCTCACATCCGTGACACCATGTCCTCGGTTTATATTTTTTCCATTGAGCTAATTACGAAATTTTTTTTTTCAGGCCTTCTGCCTGGTTTTTTAGAACTACCTCCATCGGGGAAAGCAAGGGTAGTGGATGGCTCCCAATTGGCGAGGACATTGCTCGCCGTATGTCGATTTGAAGCGTTTCGGTGCTGTCTTCTGGTCTCTTGTTTAGGGGGCACCTTATAAGTACGTAGGGCTTTTATCCAGTACATGACAAGGTGACAGTTGTCCCAAAAGCAAATATCTCGCAGCAAGAAGCGTATTCTACGCCATGTCCAAATAGCCTATGTCCACGCCCTCCCCATCTACGAGATATGGATGGCCATCACAAGTCAAGGTTCCTATGCCGCCCAACCGGGGTCGAATGCTTTTATCCTAGCCTCGTTTTTTGGATGACAGTACGACTTGTACAAGCTGTCAGCTTCCCTACGAGTCAAGCCACATTCAAACCCTTCCAAACCGCCTGTAGCAGGTAAACAACATCTCCATGTAGTTCTGAATGGTAGCAGGAGAATTCGTAGCGCATCCCTTTCTGGGAATCCGAGGAAGGGCCGCGAATGGCGGCATCCTCCTTCACTGAACCAGCCGTTTTTCTCGACTAAAAAGAGCTGTAGGAAAATTGTCTGTGAACCAAGTAAGGACCTCAGTATAGGAAATGATAGTATGGTGTTGACGGCAGGCTGGCGAAACTCCTATAGAATTGATCTCAATCAACTGTAGAATCCGCCATGCCCACATCATCTCCAGCTTCCCCCCCCCCTCCATTCCACCTGCTTTTGCCCCTGAGGGCCTACCATCTCTACAAGGTAGGCTTGTTATAAGGGGACTTATCGAGAGATGAAAACACTGGAATGCCCTCGGCTTGCTCTTCAGGTTGCTCTAAAGCCCAAATGCGCTGTGAATAACGTTACAGTTCCGGGCAGTGGATGAATGCATGGCTCACCTTGAAAAGACTGTTAACCGTCCATTTTTCATTCCATTTTTTCTTTCCTTTCCATTTTTATATCGTACCGAATTCATGTGTTTCGAAGAGTAGACTAACTTTTTGAAGTGTTCAGGGTCCCCTTGCAAGGTTCCGTCTCAGTCAGCCAAATGCTCATCATTAATTTTACTCATTCTTTTTTATTATCATGTTTTTATCATTACTTTTATCACAACTTAACTGTTTATCAATTGACTAACGCTCTCATCCGACAGCGGATTTTCTCCGCTCAAATTACAGCTAACGAGTCCATAAGGCACAGAAAAAGCCAAGCACTTACTATAATCAATTACTTTTTTTTGTATTTCAGGTGAAAATCTCCGATTTTGGATTATCGCGATCCCTAGGAGTTGGTGAGGATTACTATCGTAGTGAATTCTCAACGTCGTTAAAGTTGCCGATCGCCTGGTGTGCCCCTGAGTGTATCAATTTTCTCAAGGTACATGAACTAGTCATTACTTTTGCCTTTTTATTTGTTTTTATTTTTTTAGTTTTTCGTGTTGCCTTGTTCCTAGCAGAATGCTCATTAAACTCTTACCTATGCACTCAATCGGTTCAACGTCTTCCGCTTGAGAAAGCGACCACGCGGCGCATCCCACACAGCGCAGTTCGGCTTGGGGGGTGGGAGGCGGTGGACAGAAGCGGTACTCATCGAGGCTTGGACAGCCACCTTAAGAACACTTGTGAAATCCTGTAAGCAAGCTCACTTACGTTGCTACTTTTTCGAACTTCACGAGAATACAGGTTGACATGAGCTAGCAAAAGGAAATAGCAAACGTGCAAAATGCTCCCCCCAAGCCGAACAGCGCCCAAAATAGTCATTATTTACAAGTTGTAATGGTTTTTAGTTCACGTCGGCATCGGATGTTTGGTCGTTTGGTGTGACCTTATGGGAGATGTTTTCGTACGGTGAAATGCCATGGCAAGGAAAAACCGGCGCTGAAGTTAGCATCTTTTTTTAAGCATTTTCATCCTTCTAGACGAATCTGGCTTCAGTTCAGTCTGGAATTATTTGGTATAGTATAATAGGAATTAAATATAAGGTTACTTATAAAATTGCTAAAGGAGCGCACTTTCAGATTCTCAATCTGATCGATCAGCAACGAAAGCATCTCGACCGACCGACAGCTTGTCCCGAAGATATGTATACATTGATGGAGGAATGCTGGAATTACGCCCCCATTAAACGACCAACATTTGCCCAAATTATGACACAATTCCCGGAAAGGTAACCTTCTTCGGAGTAGTCTTTTTACCCTTTTCTTGGTGTTCTTCTTTCTTCTTTCGTCTGAGAGCCAGGTTACACTGTGAGCAGCTTTTGCCTGCATCTCCGTCTCTTTTTTTACGGATTTATATTAACTAGTCGAATGCGCGGCTGATGCCCGAAGGGCCCTCCTCGCTCTCTGTTTCACTCGGCTTCGGCGAAGCGGGCTGGCTTTCGCCAGGCGTTCACGGAAAGGAATTTGTTAAATTGCCTGAGTGCTGATATTTGGCTCGCGCTAGTGGCGAATCATAATAGACAGAGTAACCTAGCGAAATCTGTACCCCTCATATTTGCAGAAGGCCTGCTGGTTTCGGCCATAACGCCCATTCTATACGTAGATCTTAGAAGTATAAAGGAAGTACAGAATATCAATATGTGTTGCACAGTAGACGAAATCCCGTTTTTTTACTGCATCACAACAAAAAGCGGTGGGCGGATTAACTTGTCGATAAGACATGCAATCCACCTGCCAAGGTTGCATGAATGGCTGCAGATGACAATATTTAGGCTGCGTTCGTAAATATCTGAGCTCTCTTAGAGTTCTCTTTGAGCTTCGTTCCTCTTTGATCGCCAGTCGGATCGCCCAGCTGCCGCCGGGGCGCTCCTCCTTCTTTGTAGCTCGGCTTCGCCGAGCTGGCCAGGCTTCGCCAGGCGCGCATCATAACGGGATGGAATTTGTGAATTGCATGAGCTGCTCATATTGCGGCAGGTGTAGGTTGGAAATCCCTAATAGACAGAGTAACGCTACGACTTGAAATCTGCCCCTCCATACTTGCATAATCCAGGCATACTGCAAAAACAATATGCTCCATCAAATATACTTCGTTATTCGTTCTCATCAGTGATTAAAAGTTGAAAAGCAAAAAAGAAGTTAAATACTCACTGAACGCATAAAGTGTGCTCCAATATTGAAGTTTTTGATTTTTCCAAACTTCCTGTTTCAGGCGAAGTATATACCCCCCCCCCCCCCTAGTGGGATGAGTACATTTTTTAGTGCTATCAAAGGAGTGATGGCTGTGGGAAAATTTTGCTTACTGAGAGGCTTTTTTTGGCAGTATAGTGGTCAGAGATGTCGTGAGAATGTCCCCTTATCTTTACTTATCAACTGATAAAATTGCTTGTCACCCTGGGAGTCATCAATGTCGTTATAACTAAACTCCATAATTTCGTGGTGAAGAGGCTTCAGCTTTTGACTGAGCAACAACTGCATCGTTCTCTATCAGACCCTATCAGTTATCATTTCCTGTCACCCGCCGTCGCCTTCTCCACCTTCCCCTTGATATCATTTGCTGAAATCAACGCCTAACTGATGCTGTGTACCGCGTTATGAGTATGTTGTGCTTTCCACTCTAACTCCCTTTATCAGCTAGCAAATCTTGTCACCCACAGAGTTCCTGTGCCCATATCTTATATCATATGCTTGAAAAAACCGCAGTGGTCCGCAGTCGGTACCGTCACTCTGCTTCGTCTTCTCGTGGCGCAGTGCCTCGATCGGGCTGAGGCACGCGGGGGAAGGAGCAAGAGGGGCGGGGGCAGCGCGCACCCCCCCCTCTCTCGGCCCCACCCCACCCTGCCCCCGCACGAGCACACGTCCAGCTGCCACGCCAGCAGCTCGTGCAATGGCTCGGAGCTCACCGAATGGTTGTCTTATATAGCGGAGGCCGATATCACGATCAAAACATTGGAATTGATACTTCCGCACCGATTTGCCTGTTTGCCTAGCGGTCGTTTTCGCCTCCAGCGAACTCGAACCCGTGAAGCATTTTGCGGACGGACAAACATACATACTTACATACATACAGACCGAACAAACCGACACCAAAGTTTCTGCTTTATAGAGATAGAGGGAATACTGATGTCAGGACTCATGAAAGCTTTGACGAGAAGTTTGCTCAGTTCATCCCCCCCCCTTACCACACAACAGGACATGTCTTCTTTGCGCCCCATTTTCGGAATCTACCTACCCCAAACCTCTCCCGAGAGACTGCCGTGTGGCAGGGCATTCATGACGCGCCTAGATCAGCGAAAATTTAATATAGCATGCCTGAAAGCGAAAAAATCAAAAATTCAAGAAAAGTTGCAACTAAGTACTCCTCTCATCGGCGGCGAATACGACCCTGTTGTATATTACCCAACGATGATGCGCTCTCAGCAAAAAAGAGCTGTTTCAATTCTGCGAAAAAATGTGTAAATAAAGAGGTTGAGTACAGGGTACGTTGCTAGAAAGTTGAAACACATTCTTTCTGAAACGGATTTTGGCCCTGCACTAAAATCGGACCACCCCTCGTGTAACAAAATGTAACTCTGCTTCTCAGCCTTTTCTGCAAGTAGCTGACCTATTGCGGCCACCGATGAGCTGACTGCGATTGCAGTATAAGCAGGGCACGTCGCGGGATGAGGATCTTTGGCAGGGGGGGGGTCGCATTCGGTAGCTGGAGTGAGCGAGGGTCATATTTGCCCTTGGGAAAATGTTTTCGGTTGTTAATTTTCTTCCTACTGCTTTTTCTTGTTCATCACCTCAACCTCAAGGGATCATAACCCCTCTCGCCCCTCCCCTCCACCTCCCCTTTCCCCTCCAGCTCGACGGCAGTTTTTTTGAGGAACACTGGGAAATTTTCTGAAGAAATTCCGGAAGAATGGTAGAAAGTTGGGGAAACTTAGGAAGATGGTAGGTAGGATAGGAATAGGGAAGGTGGCTTGCAGCAAATAGGAAGTTCGGAGAGGGGGTCATGTTTTGCAAACAAAAGCGGAAAGACGTGATTAGTAATAAATGACCTTCGCTAACCTAAGATTGGGAGTTCCCTTCGAGTAGCGATCGAGACCCGCCGTTCTTTTCTTTCCGAGGTCGAATGGTCCGGATCGTGTGGGCGTTGTGGTGATGACTTCCGGCGGACGGCGTTATTCACCGTTTCCCACGCTGCGTGATGGGGCATTGCTAATGGCCTGCCTCGCCTCATACGCATTATCTCATTCTTTCTACCACTTCCGTTCGTCTCAGATCTTTCCCACAGGCTGAATGGGAAAGGATATCCGTCATTTTGAATTCTGTAATTTTTGAACTCTAGGTTTTTCGATTTAGTGCTGGGTGTATTCGGCACAGCTCCGCTTGGGGGGGGGGGGCTTTTTGCACCGCTAGTTCTCATCTTCCTATTGATTGCTTTACAAGAGTTGACATGTATTCTTTACAAGGCTTGACAAGTAGTCTCTTGCTAGATTTCACAAATCTGTACTTGATGGCTCGACACTAGGAAGTAGAGAAAGTATAAATTGCCCCACCCCCCTCCCCTCTCCCCAGCCGAAGTGCGCCGCATATTCTGACATTCGAGTCTTGGTGTTGGAATCATTGACGCTTCTTATGAATACATAATTAGAATCAAAAATCCAGGCCCAGATCGAATCTCTTCGGATACGCCGCGCATCCAATTCCCTCACTAATACTCCAGAAGTGTCCTGTAAGTGGTGCCTCTAGAAATCCTCGTGGGGTCAGTCAAAGTTGCGGTAAACCATTTTCTTCTCCCTCCCCTTCCATTCCCAGGTTCCACTCACATATCCAACCATCACCTCTCACCAGAGCTGAATTGCGCAATAGAAGGATATGGTCTCGCGACAGGGTGCCTTGCTTCAAGCGATCACTACTCAAAAAGTCGTTCGTATAGTTCCGAAACTAGTTTTTGCCCCTCCTAAGCGTCGAATTGTTTGCTTTGGCTCAAAGTTGCGAAATGCTGACCCTGTCAAACGGTCTGTTTATTTCATGTTCCTTATATGGGAAAAACGAGTCCCGTTCAGCGTCTACCACGCGAGTGTGGGTATTTTTTCCACTTTTAATTTTATTGTCGAAAAGAATACAAATTTGCTATTTCATGATTTGCATAGTAATTGGCAGGAAAAATGTGCCGGTTATGGGGGGGGGGGCATTTTAGGGTTCTCTTCGCCTAGCTGAGACCTCGTGCTGTTCTCAACATCCGTTTGAATCCTTCCTCGCCAAGCTGTGACCAAAATCCCTCATACTTATTACGGCGACGCCCCACTCTTGGCCGCAAACATGCTGCTTTCACGGGCTCCTCGGGTGGGCGGCCATTAGCGCTCAACGTATCTCTAGTGTTTCTTGCAGTAAAGACACTTACGCACATGCATTGAGTACACAGTTTCAGACATACAGCGACAACTTTTTAACACATACCCTTTTTTCAGGTTACGCAAACTGTGAGAGCTTGTATCTGTGGTTGTCGAGACTCAGCCAGCGATCACTTGCAGTTTCGGAAAGACGATCTCATTGTGGTTATCGATCGAACGTAAGTGATTTATCGGAAAGCTTAGAGCATTTCGGTTTGAATTTGGGAGAATCCACGTCGCGATGACCCCGTGCGCGTCACTTCACACCAAACCACCTAAGAAAACCTGATCTTCACCGTATACGTCGAGTCTTCTATCCTGAAAAACGAGCCTCACTTGTGAGCCGTCGCAACGTCGGTGATAGCGGCACGCGCCTTACTATTTCTTTAAGCTGGTCTCTTTCAGGCCCTCTAGTTATCCGGACGGGTACTACTGGCTGGGATCACTTCGAAACGGCCGTACTGGTCTGTTCAGACCGACCGATACAGTAGCTCATCTGGGTAAGTGAAGCTGTTGTTGACCTTAGTTTTTCAGCTAAAAATTTGAACTTTATTTTTGAATTTAAACGAATTATATTTGAATGTAAATCTGTTCCTCCTCCTGAACTCGCTATTTTTTACAGGGAGCGAAAATCCATGCTTCTGTGGAAGTGATTTCCAGTGATGTGTAGAGACGAAAAGCATCGAGAAAAAAGGAGAAAAGAGGACAGAAGCCGCCCGAAGAAGGTCGTTTTCCCCATCCTGAGACGTAGTTTGGTCAGCACACTGTCGGCCCAGTGGCCTCTAAATCGGGTGTAGCCAATAAGGAAGTGCGCAGTCACAGGCCTGACTCCCCACCCATACGAAGAGCTGATGTGCCTCTGAAGCAGTAAACTTTACCCCTCCCAAATGATAGACAGACTTTTACTTCAATTGAAGCGCAGAAAAATCAAGTGTTTCAACTTGAGACTCCAGGTCCATGAGTTAATCCCTCTGATTTCTTGTATCTGAGCTAAATATAATTGCCTGCGGAAACATGGGGCATGCCAAGGGAATGGATTTGGCGCGACGCCAGACCGTTTATTTTTTCTTCTTTTTTTCCTCAACCCACAATACTGCAGCATAATGTTCGTATCAGCGTCAGTAGTCCTCTTCAACAAATGGTGGAGAACGGGCTGTCGGCGCGCTAAATCCAGCCTGTTTGACACGCCCCATCACATGCAGCGAAAGGCTGAATAAATAACAATAGCAATTATCAACGCCAACAATTATCGATATTTTTAGAGATTTTCGCTTAAGGATAAGGAACGCGAGCGAGAAAAGAGGAAAGCGTTGATCTCAGAACCGGTTGGAGAAGTTCGACATACTTGTCACGTAGGCATAGACGGCACTGCGTTCGGTCTCTTGCAGGTAGGAATATTTTTGAATTATTCATATTTTACAGTATAATTTGATTTATTGGTGGGCAGCTCTTTCTCGTAGAGTGGGCCTGAAGGCGTCGCATGTTGGGTATCTTCAGCGAGGGTCGTAGTCGGTGGCCAGAGAGAGCGACAGATCATATTTGCATTCGAGAAAAATATTTTGGTACCTGACTTTTCTTGGTTTTTCCTGTTTCGAGTGCTTCATACCCCCTCCCGAGGCAGCTTTCTGGGAAAAGTGTAGGAGTAATTGGGAGAGTCCGGAAAAGTGGTAGGTGGACGGTGTCGTGGCTGCGCTTCAGTCCGCGCCGCTTCACACGCCCTCTCATTCACAGGGATAAAGACTGTTGTACATAATGGTGACTACAATTTGCGCTCGCTAGCTCTGCATCGTTTATTTTAGCTTGACAAGAAAGAACTGGTGGCGCCATCAGTGTCTCCGTCGTCTGTGCGTACGAACGGAACGCCAGCTCAAGCCCACTTGGCACCTTCTTTGTCACAGGTAGGAAATTCCCAGGTTGTTGTTCGGATCGCATTAGAGTTGCCAAAAAGCCCTCCTGCTGAGTGGTATTTGCCGAAAGGGCTGAAATCTTCTTTCGCTTTTTCCCCCCATATTTCGGTCTGGTCATGCTGACCCGGACATAAGACCGCTGTATGTGCTTGGAGGTGCAGGTCCTAAGCTGTCCATAGAATCGTGCCAAACAATGCGAGGTCTTTGTCCAGATCGCCGCGATTATTTGCTGTGGGGTGCATTCTGAACCCGTCCAGTCACTACCGTATCCGGGTCTGGAGGGAGCTGTAAAAATATCGAAGCAGATTGAGAAAGCGCAAACAGGACCAGCTTTTTTGCCAACAAAATTGAAATTGGTGCCCCTTCTACAGAAAATGGCCCTTTTTTCCAGGATCTTATTTTGTTTTTCGTAGAAACTAACTTCCATTCCAACTTAGTTTTAGTCTAGATGCTTCTTTCTAGGTTTCCAGCTTTTTGCGCTTGTAGTAATACTCTTGCTGTAGTTTTCGGATAGGATAGAGCGTGGTAGAGCTTAGAGAAGCAGGTTTGACCATCAGAGACGTAGAGGGATTTATGAATGTTGTCGGGAGTGTCTCTCACATACATTTGGCCTCAGTGACGTTCGGCCTGCGTTTCAGTTCTTTCTGACCTATTTATTTGGACCTGAATCGTACAAAGCCCGTGACCTTTCCTATACCAACTAGAAGGACTGGGAGGAGTGCAAAATCAACGGCGTGCGAGCAGTCGCGACGCGTGGGCGTGTAACGGCTTGGGATCTGCACTCCTCCTTGCCTCTTCTCGAGAATTTTATGGGAGAGTTTGGCCTAACACTTCGGTGAGACTCGAAACTTTACATTGCTATACAGTATTAGTTTCGTCGGCGTCAAGGTACTTGGCGAGGGTAGGAGCCCGATAAAACCACGCCCACTTCCTGCTCGCCAATCTCTCAACCATACTGATCGAATTCTCTAGTGTCAGAAGGTGCAGGGGATGAAAGTGGCCTAGTCCCTGCCTTCTGGGAGTCAGTTGGGAAGGATTTGCATTTCTTGGTCAGTTGGCTCGGTCACAGCGTGGATCTCCCAACCGACTCCCCTACACCTACCATTGCCAACTACCTTGGCGCCGTTTTGTTTTTTATTTCAGTTTTATTTTCTTAGCTGTAGTTCTACTAGTTATAGAATTGTGTTCTGCTAATAGGTTTCGTCTCCGGTTATTCTACGAAGTGCAGCCGCTCGTGAGGGTATCACCGTACGGGAAACGATGTCACTGCGAGACGTACTACCTTCCAAGGTAATTTCTTTCCGTGCCTCTGAGGGCCAATGGAGTTGGGAGGGGCAGTGGGTGAAGCTAATATGCCCACACTTTTCTTGCCTGCGCTCTCTAGATCAGCGTTCATACTTTGCGATTCGAGCGGTTTAGTTGCGCGATTTGAAAATGCGGGAGACTGCGCCCTATTGTCAATAGTTGGACCGCTGCAGCTGCCAGAGTATTTTTAATTCCAAATGTGGGTGATTTGGCAGTGCAGCGGTCCAGTAATTAGCAGTAGAGCGCAGCCCGTCGCTACAGCGATCGTGCGGCTGAATCGCTCTACTCGCGCGCTGTGAACGAACTTTATTCGGCGATCACTGTCTCGTTGAGAGCGCGCTTTCTAGTCTCTTTGCCCACTGCTTCCAGCTTCTTAAGCTTTTCTTTGACTACCCTATTAATTTCGCCGCTCTGTTTCCTCCCAATTATTTTCTCGAACCGATGACACTAATGTTAGTTTCTTTTCAACACATAACAGAGCTTTGTTTTTTTTCTTCATTTTTCAATCTGCGCTTGATCTCGGGTTTGCTGTGTCTAATGGTTTGGGTTTTTATTGCGTCTGAAAAAGCTGTTCGTTCTAACCAACTCTGATTTTTGCATGACTGGCTAACTGTTCGCGCATAAGTAATCGACAGGTTCGGTCGCGTGCAGGTGGCCGGGCGCGTAAAAATATATAGAATCCTTAGATAGACCCATTAAAAATAGTTTTTTCCTAATCATAAAAGAGGCTTTGCTAAGCTGTGTCCTTTCAGGTTAGAAATAAAAGGCGATGCACCAGGAAGAAAAACGATATAATCGCGCGAGAGCAGGCACCCGAGAGATATATATAAGTAATATCAAGTGCATCGAAGTAAGGCGTACATACTAGCCTTGCAGGCCGAAGTGGCATTCGCGAGGGGGGAGGGTAAGCGTTAGCTGACGATGGTAATCATTCTAAACATTACTTATATGGCTGGCAAATTTCATAGAGCCCAACTGTAGCTGTACGATACAAAGGGCCAAGGTTAAATGAGATGATTGAAAGCTACTCCCTGGTAGGTGAAACAAGCCCCTGGTCGCGGTGCGGCTTATATTTACAGTTACTCCGTAGAATGTTCGTGCTCCTTATTAAATTCTGATTTGTTTTAGTATGATAACTGGGTTCATAAACTTAGCGCACGTCACTCATTAAGTGGGAAAAGCGGGTTTCGATCGCGTCTGGGCTAAGACAACGTTTCAGACTTCGCGATCGCGCGATGCCAGTTCCCCGGCGAACGTGGATCGTGCGGATCGCAAAGTCTGATACGCGGTTCTATCAACTTCGTCCATAATTCCGGCATTCTTGTGCTCACAATGTTTTGTGGATTTTAAATATCGATTGCTCTATTTGAACAGTAGGTGTATTGCTGTGTTCAGGAAAGTTCCCCAAGGTTAATATTCCGTGACATAGTGTCGCCACCAGTGTCACGAGCCCCATCACAGCCACCACCATCTACATCGTCACAGGCTTCGCCACAGCTACGGCCATCGGTGTCTCCGAGCGCTCCGCCGTTGACGGTAAGTCGTTCGAAGCCGCAATGTCATTGTTACTGATCAATTCTGATCGAGAGATACTTTATAACACTTTTGGGCGCTGTCTATCGACGGGGGGGGGCATTCTGCTTTCATAGATTTGCCAACCCATCTAGGTACCCTTTTTTCGAGTTGACACGGATGGTGGCTAGACGATCTTGCTCCAGCTTCACAAGCGTTCACAAGTTTTACCAGAGTGAGATTTGTAAACCGGAACCAGGGAAGCAATTATAATACAAAATGCCCCCCGTCGATAAACAGCGCCCACTTTTGTAATGATAAGGACCAAGTTATAGTGCGCCTAAAATTGGATGCGTGCGCGCAGTGAGTACACAAAATACCTCTCAGTGTTGTCTATTCAGCCCCTGGCAAGGTAGAAAACGGAGTTAGTGTAGCTCTCGCTCCCTGACCTTGCCCGGAGCTCTTTCTGGGCATAGGTTATGCCCAATTATGTGCATCCACGGACCCAACACATTTAATTTCACGCGCGATTTTCGGGGGTACTATATCCCACATTTTCTCCTAATTGCATAATCTTGCTCGATTAGGCGCACTACTGTCTTCATTCAAATGTGTCTCATGGAAGAAACCATTGAATCATCGAGGAGTGTGGTAGTATCTGAGATGTCCCCTCAATCAAAACTGGAAGGAACGAAAGTCTAGGTAGGAAAAATAAGTTCCGGAGGTGCTCAGATAATTGGGGCAGAGCCTGCCGTAAGCGGAGGTGGGCTAATTCCATTTCTTGCTCGTCTATACCCTCTCAACGAGATAATGGTAGGTAGACGGGCGAGACAAAAATCGAGACTGTGGTAGTATTGAGATGTTCCTTCCAAGGAGGAGCGAAGTCTAGAAGAGGGAAAATAAACTGTGGAGAGGTAATCGGTGAGGTGATAAGATAATTGGGACGGAGTCAGTTGTAGGCCGAGGAGGGCCTTTCTCCTTTTCTGCTCTGCCCTCTCTCAGCGAGATAGCGCTTGGTAAGCTCTACTGACGTTGATCAAGGCAGCGAATTTGGATTAACCCGGTTCTGTCGGCTGTTCCGACCTCTTCCCCCCCCCCCCCAGGTACCCAGCATAAGTTAATTTCTGATCGGCCTTCCTGCCGAATCAAGAGGCATTCAAGTGAAATACCTGAAAAGGTCAAATGCATGCTCCATACGGAAGAATAAATCCCTCCCACCTTCCGAGGCAATTTTTCCGCGTTTTTCTCACCGGTGTGGATGACGTGTCATTTTTGCATGGGTGATTCGTACAGCCAGTCATCGAAGGGTTCCGACCAGCCCTCGTGACCATTCGCACCATTTCCGCATATCAACAGCGCGCTATCTAAATACAGGCCGTTCACATGATTCTGGACGGTTCCTTGACGGTTTTACAACCGTGATTGCGGTCGAATTTACGATATTTTTATTTGTTAGGTTTTACATTCTTATTGATAACAGTTTACTTTGAAGCGAGCAGAGAGACCATATTCTTCTCCAGTTCTGATTGTTTCGAGCGTTTGTAGAGATTTGTTTTGTTGCATGGCAGCACTAATTTTTTGATGAATTCGCCGAGCTCAGTGACATGTTTTTGTGCCATTTTCTTGGCCTGATTGGCTATTTTTTGAAATCCAGCAGTTACTTCAATTTTTCGTAATCTAGTACTGGAAAGTACGAAATACTCAATTCAGAAATCCTCATGGATTACGAGCCATGAGGATTTTTGCCACACTTTATGGTTAGAGAGGAGAGGAATTTTGGGGAGCACAACGACCGTGTTATTAATGGAGTTGTTGGGGCTACCGGGCGGCGCCGACGAAGTACCCCCGTTCCCCAAGTTTGGTGTTGTGGGAGCGCCACCGCGCGTGGCTTCGAGCAGAGCTATCGTGCGGTGTTTTAGCGCTGCCGGTATGGTATCCATAAAGTACCATCGTCCCCACTCATGAGCACCGTCCCGCCGGGATCTGGGAGAGTATCTCCTGGGTGTTATGCGGGCTATCCGAGACCACAGAAACCAGCTAGATTATTACCTATGGTAATCGGAACTCGACATAGTATTTCGGCGTCAGGTCTATTGTTTCGGCAGTCCACCGTTCCACGCCGTTCATTTGAGGACCTTAGTTTAGTGTGAACTTTCATAACTGAGTTCATGCTGTCGCGTCAACTAGACAGGAAAGCTGACTTGAGGCTTGCTTGCGCGATGCCGCTCCTCAGATTTCCTGGACCACGCCCACACTTCTTCGCCTAAACCTCAAAATAGCAGAAAATTTTCGTCGTAATGTCTTGGACTTTGGTGTGATAGATCAACATGAACTGACACGATTATGAATTTTTAAGCTCTGAAGGTAGGAAACGAAACAGTTCCATAGAAATGCAACATCCTGTGCCGGGGCGCTAATGGAGGTGCCTTTGTGCTCATTTCTTGAACTAAAGCTCAGTTTTCTGAGATCTTCCCAGCAAGGATGTCTTTCGGCTACCCTGGTCGTCTACATTCCAAGCCTGAAACCCGGCTAGGAGAAGGGGCACAGAGGTGCGGCCAAAAGGCCTCCCGGACTATATTAGCCCCTGATTTCCAATTATTTTTCGATATATCAATCAAAATAGTTTTCACGTCTACCTAATATCGACCCAGCTTTTTATGCGCTCAAAAATAGAAGACGTTGCGGCTCTATTTAGAAAGCCATCGAAGCAACGATTTCTCGGGTGCTTCAGGAATCAGCTGCAAACTCGATGAATCGTAGTATGCAAGAGGAATTCACGGAGCTGACGTCGTTAAACAGCAGTAATTTCTCCCGTAGTGACGATAGCACGCGCCATCGGCCGCCGATCAGCGCCCCGTTCGCCAAGCCGATCTCTGCCGTTTATGCAAGAAGTCCTGCGTAAGTGTGCTGTTGAGCAATTTTTGACATCTCATGAATTTATTCGGGTATTTTAGTCGTGACGTCACCAACACGACGAGCCTTGCTTATACGGGACCTGCGACAGCGGATACGATACTGTGCGATGAGGTTGAACATCTGGAGAGGGATCTTACCGATTTTTCACTCTCCTCACTCACCGACATTGTTGACGATACACGGCCTCTGATAACGGGCAACGGAAAACCGCCATCGCAACCAAAGACCACTGGCAGGTAAGCTTAGGTCCCATGCAAGTTGCATGCAGTTTTTTTTCAAGTTTTTTTTCAAGCTTTGTTTTTTTTCAAGTGTTGAAGTGTTGACCCGAGCTAGAAAATGATGTTCGGGACCAATAGTACATAGTAGGAGGGGCTAGGCTGCGGTTTGCTGTGCCACATCGTATCAGCACTGTCTGTTATGTCTGCCGAATGGGAATGGAATCAGTAAAAGGCCACTTTGCTGTGGGCGAGAGGACGCAGACAAGCAGACATACCTCTAAACATGACGTCTATTTTGTCTGGGATATTCTTTCATAGTTTTGGTTGGCAAAATAAGGGATGGAGAGTAGTTGGGGGGGGCATTTCTTGGGGACTCGTGAGTGAACTATTCACCCATTCCAGAAGTACTGCAGTCTGGCTCTTCCTGTCGCCTGGGAAATTGTAAGATTCGACCTTTTCCCCAAATTGCCTTCTCTTCCCCCATCTCCCAATGCTACCTACAATCTTCCTGCATTACCCCAGTTTCCAATCAGGCAGCTGGGAAGTGGGGGATGCCTGTAATCAGGCAGCAGGTAGTGATTTTGCCGGCACCGCCCACTAAAGAGATGTATATAGCGCGCATGAGACAGGAAAAAAAATCAAAAAAGATTCAAAATACCGTCACTTCTCTTCTGTGACCTAGTACGACCTCGTCGGGGATTCTTTGACGCATACTTGGCCCTGGTCTGAGAGTATACCCACCAAGGGCCGACCACGACTACCAGATGACGAGGGGTCCGGGAGAGTATATGTAGGCAGGGCAGGAAAAAAAGGAACCTCCTTAGGAAAAATTTCGCAGAATGCGCCTAAAATTTAGCAGAATGCGCCTATCTCCTCAAACCGTCCACCTTTAGTACGATCATCTTCCCATCTCCCATCTGATCTACCATTTTACCGTTTTCACCGCTTTCTACCACCTTTGCAGAGGTATTTCCAGAAATTTCTCCCCCTTTTTCAAAAAAGATGTCGTCGAGCGGGGTAGGGAGCAAGGGAGGGGATATGCAACGCACTTTGGAGAGGAGAACCTAGAAAAGTCAATCAACAACCGAAAACATTTTTCTTAAAAGCAAGTACGACCCCACACCAGCGACCAAATGCAACTTTTTTTCTAATTGTAAGATTACGAAGTTCTCCCCTTTTCAAAATTCACCAACTCATGATGCCTTTTTGATATGCGATGATTTCTTTGTTTTGATTGAAATATGACTTTCAGTGCGTCATCATCGTCAACGCCATCGCCGAATTCGATTCGATTGATGACAGCTGAAGAATTGCAACGATGGCATGAGAAAGAGGTGCGCTAATGCTGTTAAAACAAATTGCTTTTTCAGCTACAAAACCGGGTTAGGGCGATCGGAAGTTCCACTGGTTTATTTGAGTTTTCTGACCTTTTCCTGATTTAATTTATTGCGGATTTTCGGTTTGAGTTGTCCTTGGAAAGTTGCTAGGACGATAGCTTGAATACAAAAGTGAGGATTCTGGTATCCCAATCTACCAGGGCTGGCGGCATAATATTTGGACGAGTGCTGCAAAGAGGGAAAAAATTTCCTCCACTTTCTCCCTGTTTTTTTTTTGGGAGGAAGAGGGTGAATTTTCGTAAAATAAAACGGAAAAGACAGGAAGTAGGAAAACATGTTGAGATGATGATGGGGAAGAGGGGGAAGAGGAGTCGTACCGGAATAGGAGGTTTTGAAGGCATATGGGGTACACATATGCAGCCGTATCTTCGGTAGCGGTGATTGGCAAGATGCCTACGGGAAACTCGTCCGAAATCGATTTTCAAGTCACTGAGAACGGAGGCTTTTTCTTCGCAGGATTTTGACCGTTTCACTCCGTTCTTTCGCCATTTCCCCACTACAGCGCCCTACTAGCATTTTAGGCTAAGTAGGAAACCATCGTGCCAACTGCCTTTAAAGGAGAATCGTATTTTGGAAAAAGTTACCCAACGGCACAACATATTCTGGTACAATGTACCATATTTTCTTGTGGAAAAGTTTTTTTTTTGATTATTGATTTCTCCCGCTCCCCGCGCGCGCCAGATTTCCCCTTGTCGGCGCGCGCAAAGCCACCCTTCTGGTGCCAGGGCTCACTATCCGTTGCGTGCGAACTAGGGAGTCTTATTAGGCTGCTGGAGGAAGAAGGCCATATTTTCTTGCGGGAAAAGTTTTTTTGATTATTGATTTCTCCCACTTCACGCGCGCCATATTTCCCCTAGTTGGCAGCGCTGCAAAGCCACCCTTTCTGGTAGTTGCACGGAGGTTACCACTAATCACTCTACGCTTGACGTCAATTTGGAAAAATTGGGGAGAAGGTGAGTAAGAATTGGAGTAAATCGTACCACCGAAGCAAATTTGGGGATTGTACTTTACAAAAATCTCCCGCAACGTGTGACGTCGTACCCTGATGGATGCTAACTACGTGGTAATGATTAGGGGGAGGGTTGGAACCGTCGGTGATGAGGTTTTTATGCATAACTGCCCTCTCTAAACAAGTAATCTTGCTCAGTGGTTCTTCTGACTGTCTCAAGGCACGTCGTACTTTAAGAATTCAGCAGGGGCCGTATTCGGTCGCTAGAGGAGAGGGGTCGTGTTTTCCTTTGAGAAAAATGTTTCCGGTGGCTGACTTTCCTCGGTTTGTGCTGGCTTCCGAAAATTCGTGCCTTTGCCCCTCTATAGGACTTTTTTTCAGGAGAGAGTGGAGGAATTTTTGGAAAAAATTAGGAAAAGTGGTACGAACTTGCAAACAGGAGATAAAGAACATGGTAGGCCAGGGGATAGGCAAGAAGGGGGGGGGTCGTATCAGAGTAGGTCGTGCTTGGGGTTGAGGGTGATTAAAATTAAAATAAAATATGCAAGAATCCAACTGAACCTTGAGGTGGTCCTAGAAAACTCTCGAAGTTTGCTTCACTCCTAATATACTGTTTGTTGTTTTCAGACTCGTGAACACAAAAAAGCGCAATCACATTTAAGTAGTGGCCGCCGGAAAGAGCCTCTTCCAGACGGTCCGATAGTGGACGACGAGAAGTCCTTCAGGTCAGCGAAACCTCCAAACTCATTGCTTTTACTGAAGTGAAGTAATCAACTGGATTAGGGCAGGCTCAGACTTCACCCTTCATTGCTGTGTGGATACAGTTATCCTGAAGCTCTGGAAGAACAGCAACTCTGATTTAGGCATTTGTCGTTCCCTGCAAGGGTGCAGTCCACCTAGGCGCTAGCGTGGGCAGAGACAGTGAACTCATAAAACTCCCTCGCTCTGCCGCTCCTCTTGTCGCAGAGCCGCTATAAATGCACAACATGTTTTTCCCATGTCCGTCCATGGAATCAGGGCGCACCCCATCTTTGAGGGTCGTTGTTTGGACCCCAGATGCCTGTCATTGCATTCGTGACATGGCCTGGTTTTGGACGCATCTCAGACCTAGACGGGCTGACCTCCCAGCTAACAGTTGCTTTCTTTGAATACTGCTGTAAAATTGCTTTCAGTGCGAATCTGGCAGCTCGCCAGACAAAAGAGACACCAGCAGATTGGACGGTCGCTGCTCAGGAAGCCTACAAACTACTTGTAGAATGTGGTCGGGACCTAACCAACACTCCTTCGCCGTGTTCCTCTCCTTCTCTGGATAAACTGGTAATCACATGATAAAATTTGTTTTCTTTTCTTTTTATGATAGCTGTGAGTTGCCTCCATGCTTGGCGAACTTCCTACAGCACTTTCCCCGATCACCGATGGGCGGGGATATGGGCGGAGCTTGTGAACATTTTGCCTATCTCGTCCCCTCTTAAGCGTGACAGCAAGAAGGGCGAATCAATAAAGAAGGCGCATTCGTTACAAGTCCCGCCCATCTGCCCATCACGGAACGTGTATTTCAGCGTCTCTCCGCCCACATAGCGCTGCTAATTTGCCGAGATTAGACGCAGTTGTTAGATTCTGATAATTCTCCTTTCAGAAACGGATCACAATCATCGAAAATAAACCAGCAAAATCAGCATCACCAGTGCCCCCTCGTCCAGCCACTCCTCCCTCATGTGAAAGCTCGTGAATCTTCGGTGGAGTCCACCGTGTCCACCCAACTAACAGAGGATGTGACAAGCTACTCACCACAAAAACGAGTTCATGTCATCGAAACGAAGCTGTTGACTACGACAGCTGCAGAGGAGGTGAGGGTATTAGCTCTTATTCTCTTTCAGTAGTATTTTCAAGCCGACACTGAAGAAATGTTTCTCGATCCAATTCACAGAAGCTGTACGTGGTGCCCGTTGCACACCCTTGAAATTTCAACCAAGCCAAGATGAAACGAACGGGGTTGCCGCGAGCGTTCGCGTTACGGCACTATAGATTACTACACGTAGTAGCCTATCTGACGCTTGAACCCGTCTGTAATTGCTTATCAGCTCGGAAGAGTCGAGTCGCTGGGACTTGCAGACAACCCCTCGGTGGTGGACGTGGTGTAGTGGCAAATAGCACGCTCACCTCGGATCGGCTTCCGCCAGGGTCAAACAAGCTTTTTCTTATCAAAGGACGGTAATTTACTGCCAGATTCGTTTGAGAGGGTCAAGAACACTGTCTCGTCCATTAGCCACCGCCGGCTGTTATTGGCCACAGCATTGCACTCAATAAGCCGTTGCGATTCTGAGTGGAAGGAGAATGCATGTCGCATCCCAGAAAAGGGGTTGATAACGGCGGAGGTTTTGTGAATTGTCCTTTCACAACCCCTCCCTCGCGAAGTTCAACCCTCTGGTACGACCCGTCCCCCTTCCCCATCCCTCGACCTACCTGTCAACTTCCGGAGTTTTTTTTTCTTCGAAAATTCGTCCTCTTTCTCTCTAAAATGTAGCGTCAATCTGGACGGAGGGGGAGGGGGTGGGAAAGGGAGGAAGAAACTTGGAACAGCATAGCGCGTTTAAAGTAGGAAAAGCGGAGAAAAGTCAAGTAGGAAAAGCGGAGAAAAGTCAAGAATCATCAAACATTTTTCTCGAAGGCAAATGCGACCCCCTCCCTCCAGCAACCAAATATGGCCCCATCGCTGGGGTCTACAGCGTACGGAGGCCACGACTGTTGTCTTTCCGTCTGCTACGGATCAACTTAGTGTTTGCAGGGGTTGGCGACGGGGAGGGGGGGGCATTTTGCACTTTTGCTACTTTCATCGACGTTTCGACCCCTCAAGGGAGCGTTTTCTAGAGTTGAAGGTTTTACCATGTTGGCTCGACGAGCTTGTTCCACTTCACAAGGGTTCACACGTTTCACCAGAGTGAGACTTGTTAACCGGAACCAGTGAGGCAGCGAAAGTGCAAAATGCCTCCTCCCTCCCTGACCGAACTACGCCATATTTGTATCCTCCCAGTCGTCTGTTTTACCTGCCGAAAGCCGTGAAGTGGAGGATTGATTTGGTTGACCTGTACGATGGACAGACGTTGGTTAGGTTACTTCACCTTCGCATACCCACTTCTGACTTATTCTCGAAGGGCCTATGTCTAAATGAATAATAAAATTAATCAAATTACAATATATGGAAGTGTTTTCATTTTTGTCGGTGTTTTCAATATCGCTAGTGTGACCGTACCTGACGAATACCTGACGACATGTTGTGCTCCCCGAATAGCGATGTGAATGGCGATGTCACGTCATTAATTCTCGCACAGTTCGTTGCCAGAAATATTTTGCTTGTGATGTTTTCAAGGAATTCCCGGAAACTTTTACTAATGGTCTTCTTGCAGGAGGCTCGTCTCCCACCGGGTTTGCCACCGAAATTCGATCAAAAACCGCCACCTGGACGACCTCCGAAAACGCGTAATGTGAGTTTGTGGGTCGGCGCTGTCAATAGAGAATAGGAACTCCTACAGTTAAACTAGTGTTGGGACTCAGTGGCTGACAACGGACCGTGTGAGCCGTTCAGCTTCGACATGCCCAGTAAGCCAGATGGGCGAGTAACAGTAGGGGTACAGCACGCGCGGATGGGCACTGTGCACTTTACGTGAACTAATCTTAGTTCTGGGTGTTACCATGGTCTCAAACTCGAACGAACCTGATAACCTTTTAACGCTGGCGGAGCTCAGTCGCAGTATAGTGTGAGACCTGCAACTATCGTGAGCTCATGAATACGCCTCAGATTGGGTGTGACACGTGATGGGAAATGGAAAAGTGCAGGAATGCTTCCCGAACTGGCCCTGCCTGGGGGGGGGGGGGAAAAAAGAAATGAAGGTGTTAATAGCAGTGTTGAGGGAGATATTACGCAAATTGAGTAGCACTACCAAACAAAACGAGTGAACTGGGATTAGGCGTCCTCACAGCGTCTAACGATGCATTATACCCCGTGCGGGGTGGATAACGTCTCAAATCCCGGAAGGTTGAAATCCTGAAATCTTTCAGTTCTTCTGAGCCACTGGTACATGTCGGCGGCCAAGGAAGCCATGCAAAAAACCATCTTGCACCGTGGCTAAGAGGGTGATACGAGATCTCGCCCTAGGAGTATGAATCGAGACTGAGTCTCGACTCTTTGAACGGGGTAATTACCCGGATGCTACGATATGCCGATTATCAAACGAAAACCTTTATAATCAGTCTCGCTGCCACTCTAGTGAATGCTGAATAGAATACTCTATATATTAAAAGGTGGATAGTTGTCTAGTGTGTCTGTGGCACTAATAGGAGAGGACCGACGTCCGTAACTGGGCGGGGCCCATATTTAGCTGAGCGGTGTCTCTTGAAAACGTTGTCAACAAAACTCTTAAACGCCGTCAACACTGGGATGGGGGTGAGGGCATGATGAAATTTTACCGAATACACAAACTGAGCTAGCCTCGCACACAATAGACGGGGCGTGCACGGGAGTGAGTAGTAACGACAAAAATTCGTAAAATTCCTCCGGAAGATCACAGGGTTGGGAAAATCAATTTCTCCTGTGCGCCCAAGTAAAATTTCCAAGTTCGAAGACCGGAACTACCGTGCGCGGGAAAAACTGAGTAGAAGACGGTCGAGTTTGAACGGAAGAAGGCATACTTTAGAACAGGGCGTGTGAAGCAAAATAACTTTTTCCTGATCTTGGTCTAACTGGTGTATTATCATAACCGATTCCGCATTGGTATACAATGCAATGCCTGACCTGTGACATTGGCAAAATGAAGCAGTTGCTAGCCTAGAACATAGCATTTTTGCGAGAAGTGTTTGGATGACATCTCTGTGACTGAACCTGAGCAGAGCGTCCCGGAAGACATCGAGCTTTTGTTACGAAAAT
The DNA here is from genome assembly GCA_036418165.1 of Cooperia oncophora. NCBI lineage: Eukaryota > Metazoa > Nematoda > Chromadorea > Rhabditida > Trichostrongylidae > Cooperia > Cooperia oncophora. The sequence continues at coordinate 32,389 of MU931445.1, forward strand.
TCCGGCACTACGCGCACCCTGCATTCTCACTGGGGGTGGCGGGCGGCAGGATGACGGCCATTATGAAAGAGACACGAGGAAGGATGAACATATGTTGCGGCCGTAGTCGGTGGAGGCGCCTCGACCGCACAGATTCTGGAATATAGTCGCCAAGGCAAGGTGAGAGTAGCGTGAATATGAGGTCATAATCGAAAATTCATAACTTGCTACATCTCGCTCGTTTTGCATTATTTAATACTGTTGAGTTCACCTGCTACTTCATTCCTCGCAACCAAACAGCAGTGACATATATAACCTTCTCCACTTTCAGTTCATCCCTAACCTCCCGTACCAGGCAATTCCATCTGCAGCCACCCTGACGGCGCCCTCAGCTCCTTTTACGAAAAATTCGAGTTATGCCATCAGCCGCCGCCACCGTCTGCTAGGGGGGGGCGGGGGGGGGGGGGGGGTATACTTACAAAATGTGAAACGGTAATGTTCGCGCTGGAGCTTGACGGGCGAATCGACATGGCTAGTTTGGATGCGGAGGACCCATTCACACGCATAAGGGGATCGCACCGCGAAGGGCAGGCGTCGACTGCCGACTGGTTATTCTAAATGGGCGATTAGCCTTACAATTGTCAATTTAGACTCAGTCTTAGTGGACATGAATTCATGCTTTTTCGAATTCGAGTAGGTTGCTCGAAGCTGGGAGCACCTGTTCGGAGTCGGCGAGTGCACAGGCGCGAATTTCCCATAGATCTGGTGTGACGCTGGACAGGCAATCGCGGCGGATGACAGTGGCGGAGTATATACACACCCCGCCCCCGCCCTCCCGCCCTCGCCTCTCTTCAGTAAGCTGGGTTTTCCCGAGAAGTTTCAAATTCATACCGTCGCGCAAGGATAGACCAATAGGAGATTTTGCTCAGGTTAAGTAAGATCATACCGGGCGACTTGGATCCTATCGCGAAGGTGCGGCAGCCTTTATTAAGTTTGCTCAGTAGGGGTGTGACGGTGGGCTGCTAAGCTTACAGAGGGACTTCTAGAAAAGCTGAACAGATGGGTAGTTGCGTTACTTAGGAGGTCACTGAGACACAACTTGGCCAGCATTCGTTGCTCTGCGCGCAAGTCGCTTTTAACCCACCAAGGCAAAGTGTGTGGATCTGTGATGCACCAATTACATGTAAGAGTTCGGCCAGCATACGACTGCATGGCGTAATCTACTGGTAGCTCAAACCAGTTCCCAACTGAGCTGAGATTTTCACCGAGAACTTCTGTTTTAGATTCCTGTTGTCATGAATGGCCGCACCGTTAACTATGATAATCTGAATGGTGTGGGCGCGGGCCGAGCGCTACCGCCACCAGTGCCGCCCAAACCGAGGATGCCGTAAGTTTTTCCCTCCTAATTTTCGGATTTCATCGAGCTCATCACCGATTTGCAGGACATCTCGTCCATCGTCGATATCGCCGACGCCAATGAATCGGCAACCACTCGAGAAGGAATCACCCGGCTATGCCCCCTCCATCACCCGTGGCAGTTTGTTCAGCACATCGAAGCAGGAGGAGATTATCAAATTCTAGGGTCGTACAACAGTTCCTTTGTACTAGTTGTCCGTGTTTTTCGAGGCCCATATCATGGCTGCCGTCAAAGTGAAGAAGCGTATGCGCTATGTAACGATGTGCGGTGTGTCATCGCCTCGGCACCGACTGACACCTCCGCGACGACATCAGGGCGCATCTATTCCTGTATTCTTTCTCTATTGATTTCTATTGATTGAAGAATGTTCTCCCCCATAGAACTTCTCTCTGTGTGTGTTTATGCCTACGGTTACGGTATGTTATTTTATGACGTTGTATAGGCCGTGGCCACGTACATAATGCTGCTCAATTCATGTGTGATTTCCGACGAGCCATTCAGCCGTTCATCTTGCCTTGTTGATGTTTTTCCCCACCATAGGCCGCATACTTCTTCTTCTTCAGACAACGTCCCGCCTTCTATTTCTTGTTGTCATCCTCCTTTGAAGGTGAACAATGACGCGTCGCGTTTCTTCAGCACATGTGCCTGACGCGTCTCACCTTCTATTCTCCTGCCCCCTCCTTCCCACATTCAGTATCCTCTCTAACCTACAGTTCATCATCGTTCGTTCTAATCTCAGTCCACTTAATGCGTGTAACATTTTGGCAGCGCACAAAGTTCGTTAGCGTTTTATCGCCCCGGTTTCTGTTTGTTTTATTCACATTATAGTTAAGAAATTCTAACTGTAAATACCGTATCCGACCATCGATCGCTATGATACCGTAATCCACAAGTTCTCGATGAAGTCATGTTATTGTTGTTACCGTGTGCCATGGCGCCTTTTTAGATTTATAGCAGATAAAGAATTTCGCCTTAATCATACGGTATTGGATCAAATCTGCTTATGCAGACAATGATTCTTTATGTTCAATTTTACGAGTTACACAGTTTGGAGTACGCCATGCATGCGGTGTCACCACTGATGGCTGACGTGGTTGCATGGTCGCTACTTTAGGCAGCGTTCAGAATTCGCGACAGCAGCGCTTCGGTCGCGCGTTCACGATCAATGCAGTTAAAAGCATGCGCATCGCGCCGAACGCGCGACAGGCGCTGCCTTCGCGAAGTCTGAACGCTGCCTTACACATCCATTTCAAAATACTCGACTCAGAAACTAATAATGCGATGGCAGGTATGGCTATCTGTGAGGGGTTTTGCCATTGCCAGGACATGTCGTTCATTGGGGTTCCCAGCGAGGAGGGTTTATTCGCTTGAGGGAGGGGAGCGTACTTCGCCTTCGTGAAAAAAGTCCTTTGCTGTGGAACTTTTCCGGCTTTTCCCGTTTTACGTGCGTTGTTTTACCCGCTTACACCCCCTGCTCGGCGACAATTTTTTGAGTTTCGTTTTTTGAGGAGGAACAGGGATTGCAGGGTCCCGAGAAAAGAGCTTCGGAGTTTCCGGAAAATTGTATGAGGAACATAGGGTGTTTGTCAGTGCGATCCCCCCCCCCCCCAAGTTTTCCTATTCCCACACGACCCCTCAACCAAACCCTGATCTTACTAAATTTTCTCAAAATCTTGCAGTCTGACACATGTGTCAGACTGCAAGATTTTGAGATGACTGTGTCAGATGTTCCAATGTTATTGTGAGCTATTGATACGTTTGGAGGCGCTGTTCGGCTTGCAGGGGTGGGAGAGGGGGTAGGGAGGAGGGCTGAGGCTCCCCTCAATACACACATCCCTCCTTGGCGAGACCTGTAGACTAATGTCAAGTACAAGTGACGCTACACCATCGTTTACAAGAATCCACAGTTCTCCACATAAGCAATGATATGGGAGCTAGCGAAATACCCCCCCCCCCCACTTTAAGCAAATGAGCCTGTTGCTAGCATCACCAGAAGTGCAGCGTTGGATAGGCATTGCGGCAAAAGATGGTAACGATTGGATTTGGCTTCTTTTGGCCAATTGGCCGTATGCCAACTAGTGAAAAAACTGTCAGAAATTTTGCCTGGGATGTGCCATGCGCGAGCCTGCGCCTTAGTCTGTGACGGCATGGGTGTCGTGACCATTCATTTGATAGTACATTCTGATTTCTGCTCATAATTAAGTTGTAACGTCGAAATGCCTCTACCTGGACCCCTCCCCATCAGAGACCGCTGTTTCACTTCGGCTGCGTGTTTTGGACTCGCTTGTTTTTGTATATTTTTGGCCGACTTCATCTCTGGTCTCGCGCTAACGACGCTTCTTCAGCTCCTCCCTTTTCACATGTCCATTCCGCTCTATCCTTTCACAAGTCCACTGCTCACAATCAATGGCAAGAGCAGAACCTTTTGAAGGAAGTTTGCGACGGTTCTGCCTGCTTTTACTTTTACTGGTAACACCTTAAATCGCTGAACGTGTCTTCTGACCTTTAGGGGGGCACAAAAAAGTCATTTCGACCGAGTCACATATCAGCAAAGTTTTCGCAGCCCAGACAGAGGACCCTCTATAAGCAGGAGCTGGCGCTCGCCCATCACCTTCATGTACACCAAAATAAAGTCATCTCCAGTCGCAGCCTGACTGGAGAAGACCTTTGGAATTCATGTCACCTCCAAACAGCTGCGAAACTTCTAGTATGGAGTCACCCATGGAGAGCAGTAATCTCGATCCGGGGGACCTCCAACATCGAGCAACTCCGACAACTTCGCTACGGTTTAGGATCATCTTCACCTCAGTCGCCAAGGCGCCAGTTGATGGTGGGGACCGGACGTACCTGGAATGGAGAGACCGATATTTTCTTCGTGGGCCCCGGACTAAAGGTGAGCGCTGGCGGTTACATCGAGCAACTCGAGAAGAATATCCTCTCCACATGTCGTCACCCCCGTACCTTCTTGGAAACGTTGTACTGCTACAGGATGGGTGACAGCACATGGGATCAAAGGGCGTTGGGAAAACTCTTGCCTACTTGGAATGGAGGGGTCTTGAGTACCTGAAGAAGGTGGAATAGTCACCTGACCTAAACCCCTATCAATTACATGGTTCGGGCGGAGCTCAATAGGGTGGTCTACAGGGGCGGGGAAATCAACGATATCGCTGAACTCAGGCACCCACTCACGGTCGCGCGGCAGAATCTCTCGATGGCGCTCCTCCAGAAGGCTGTGGCGGAGTATCGTGATAGTATTTAATATGCTCTTTAAATATGATAGTAGAAGTGTCCGATAAGAATTTAATAAAGTGTAAGTTATAGCGCCCCGAAGGTCAAGGAAGAAAGGGCTATCCTAAAGCGTCACTACTTTGGCCAACAAGACTGTAACGCTAACGCTTTTTCTGAGCATTTTTTCCTTTCTCAAGTGCTGGTACTAAAAGCCGATATGACTAACTAGTTCTGTAGGTGGCTATTCTACTTAGCGTATTTCGACACTTGAACCTGCCCCTGTTATGGCTTTAGTTCAAAAAGTATGCATTGGAAATGAGACGTGAATAGTTTTTTGGTAGTGCCACTATTACACACTTGTTAAGTTGCACTGCAGGGTTTACTTTTTGAGACGTCCTCTTTTGCGGCTGAATTGGCAAACCCATCCCAGGTAGACGGAGCAGAAGACGAGCTAGATGGCAGAGTGCGGTCCTACGCAGATGAAGGCAACGCAGCGTACATACATGTGCTGATAGATACAGGACCGCTTCCATATTTCTCCTGTAGATAGGTGAGGCTGCTTGTTTTGGAGGCGCTCCGAGCAGGGTACAGCATCGTGATGTGTGAAATGGTGGCGACAGACGACCCCCCTCTCTAGGGAGGTCTCGGTACGACCCCTCCCTTCCACCTACCTACCCCTTTCCTACAGTTGCTTCCTATCATTTTTTCCAAAATTTCCCACATTTTCCAGTTTTTCACTCACAGATTTTCCGTCGAGCGGGGGGGGGATAAATAGTACACATGAAACAGGAAAAATCACGTGAAAAGTCAACAATTGGAAAAAACACAGCAAGTTTCTCTCGAAGGCATATACAACCCCCCCCCTTCCCAACAGCGACCAAATACGACTCCTCCCTCCCCAGCAAGAAAAGTACGACCCCTATGTGTACAGCGATGCTGTACCCTGATTCCAACCGCAGCGCTTTCGTCACTCACTGTGGAGCCTCGAAAGGTGGGACAATCTGCACCATTGTATACCGACGACTAATGTAGGACACGGACTCCACCTACCAGGGAATCGTGGAATGCGTTTTTAATTTTTCCAATCATTTTTTCTTGACGTGAGCCGCTGTTCACCGGTCACCCTCTCGCAGTTCATCTGAAAGAGAGGCGAAACAAAGCGTTTTATCTTTTGCCGTCACTACTTGCTCAATTTACAGGAAGTTTGACGCTACTCACCCTTTTCCGCCTCGTTTTCGAAATTCGGGAGATCAAGACTTGGAATTGTCTGGGACTAGCCTCTAGAGGAAGTTTGATTCCATGAACCTCTTGCCACGGGACCGCTTCACACCTTGTCGACGGGCGGTGGCGTCAAACTATACCAAATTACCAGGTTTGCTGAAGATCTGTCCCTAGAGGCAGCCCGAAAGCCTGAGCACGAATATCGCACTCGCTTAGCACGAAACGGATGGGGTAGAATGCGTGGCGCGTTCCAAAAAGGATCGACCAGCGCCAAAAGCTTTACTTTAGACATTGACTTTCGCGCTGGGATGGTCTGGGTAAAGGACAGCTGGTTTAGATTGCAATATGCCGGAAAACTGGGAAACTGATTGATAGTGTCACCATCACTACCATTCAGTTTCCCAGTTTTTCTTGTGACTGCGGACAGTTCCCATTGTCTCAAAACCACTGGGAAATGACTTTGAAGAATAACGGTTAAAGTGGTGTAGCGGAACTTCTCGAAAAAAAATCTTTTTAATTGAGTCTGTCGTTGGAACTTTTGAACATCATTGTCGCCATTGTCTGGGTCTTCAATCATGTCAACCTTAGCAACAGGTGAATCTCAAGGTTACCACGGTCATTACATCTCCTGATCATATCAGTCGTCTCAATTTCTCTCGCGTTTTCCGTCGCCTTTTTCTCTTTGTGTTTTCTTTTCTGCTGATGTTCATTCGGTTTTCCTGTTACGCGCACTGTCTAGCTTACCAGGGTCGTCGTCTACTGGGGAAGAAC
>MU931446.1:0-18133 GCA_036418165.1 Cooperia oncophora
AATAGTTCAAGTTTTGCCGGCGATCTGTTCGCTTTCGCCTATCACTTCCCTCTTTACTCCCATTCCCAGAGCACCTCAGAGGTAGACAAGGAGGAGAACGCGCCGAAGGAGTAGTTTTTATAAAAAAAACTAATTTTGGAGCAACTGTAAAAAGTCCTTGCGACAATAAGGGTAAGAAAAGGATAAAGTCTTCGCCGTTGATCCCTTTGTGGGATATACTTCCATTTAGTGGCTTATTGAATGCGATGTGGCCTATACAATGACTTGCGGGGGCCAGCCGATGTACAAGTCAGTGTTTTTATCCTCCCAGACGAATCTGGTACCAAGGCACCAATTTACCGTCCCCAGAGTAGAACCCTTGGCCTGAGCGAGAATCGACAGGGATTCAAACACGAGATATCAACACAATACTATAAGGATCGAGAGAAACGTTCTATTCCTTCTCAGAGACAAGATTATTTTGATACCAAATTGCTTAGAACACTCGGCTCGATTAGCAAAGAGAGCATCTTACACTTCCGTACATACTTCCTATTGTCGCGGAGAACAATCAAGTGAGATTTGGGAAATACTGTGAAGCCATGAAGATATACCAGTCGGGTATTGTGGCTGTAGTTCTTGTTAACCCTTGCCAATGATACTTGTCAACTCTTGCCAAAGCAGAACACAAGATGGGAAATAGCAAAAGTGCATCATGCCCTCCTCCCGGTATGTCGAAGTGTGCCGAAAAGTGTACTGTAGGTGACACCATTCGTATGTCACATAGATACAGTCCACATCGTAGTAGCACGCTTTGACACGCATGTCAAAGCGAGTATTGGGCAATAATATCGAATGTTTTACTTCAGCATGGAATAAACCTGTAGTTTTCCTTCCTGAAGAAGTTGAACTGTTCACTGAAGTCTGTCAGGCTATTCTGGCTCTCTCTACTATTTCTTCTGTTTGTTTTGTGAATTAATATAGCATGTTCCTGAAAAAGAAAACCAGGGAAAAGGACTCCAAAAACAAGAAGCATAGTTCCTGATATTTCAGTAATGGAAATCCTGAAGTTGAGTAGCTGTAAAGGGAAGGAGAGAGGCATAATGTGATGAGCTTCGTATAACAGAAACAAGGAAACGTCAGGCTACTACCCTCTTACAGTAGTCAAGTGGAGACAAAGGAGACAAGTCAGAATAGAATTTGAAGTAACAAGTCTGGCTGGCTTTTAACATGAGCCAGGGCTACCATAGTGACAGAAAATATTATGTCGTTTATACAAGTGGCTTAAAATTTCTTATCGTCTGAACTGTTCCAATTTCCAAAACATTTATAGCTTACAAGTCGTGTTCAAACGAGGAAGAAAAAAAAGAAACAGAAGGAAACTCACCTAGGAACCAAAACACTAATTCATTTTACGCAACATCAACAGATGACAACGTTATAACCTAACGTATAAGCTCGACGAATGAAAAAAGAAACAAATAGAACCCTACCCTAAATGAAGCTCTCACGCTTTTTGCTCATTTCTATCCTGAATCAAGAAAGAAAATAGAAAACAAAAGCCATTAAGTTGGGTTCACCTTACTTTGTGTCAAACAAGCTTCGTACCTTAAGAAAGTATGCCAGTGCAAAGGGAAAAAAGCATAAAATTGAGTCGCTTCTCCCCAAAAGCCTTCGGAGTAATAGCGTTGGGGCGCGCTCTGCCATGTACCGACGATCGCGGCGATCGCCGCTGCTGTCGCGAAGTATGAACGCTGCCTTAAGACTGCATGACGGACAATAGGAGACTCCATCCGGCGGTGGAGCGGTCCTATGACCACGATGGCGAGCGGTCCAATGCCGTCGCAATCGATAGTGGCCGATATGCCCATTGGATTGATTTCTGCTGCCTTCAGCTTCGAAGAGCTATAATTAATCTCCATCCGGCTAGAATAAATAACGGTACTAAAGTTCCAATGAAGCTAGATTTGATTTTGCATGAATTCAGTCAATAGCATCGAAGGTAAAGGCTGACATTAAAGAGGAGTTCAAAGAATGCGAAAATGGGAAGAAAAGAACCAATGTTCTAAGAGAGAACCAATGCTCTAACAAGGGAAGGATGGTAGGTCGAAGTGGCCATTTGAAATGAAATGTATACCGGCTGAAAGGTCTTCGGACGGGAATTACGAAACCGTCTTCCATATCTGCTGCGGACCTCCCAGAAAGAAGTTACGGAGCTTTTAGTGGGGAAAATACACTACGTATTGGCGGCGTAAGGCTGACACGATCGTGGCAGCATGGCCGAGTGGGTACGTCGTAGGGCTCACGGATGCGTCGAGGGTTTGAATCCTTGATGCGTGTGCTCTTTTGCATTTTTTCGAAAGTGGTCCCTGTGCACTTCAAAGCTATTTTGCATAACACTTGTCCGTGATAATGTCGTGACGTAATGATTCTGAACTGATGGAGCCACTGCGAACCATTCCATAGAGATCACCTTCTGGGCACTATTGAACTATTCCTGCCCCAGAAACTCAAAAATTTTTCGCTGAAACGTTGCCTATAGATGTAATTCAACGCGCTGATCACGAATATAACATCCGTTTCGAGCGCTGGCGTCATTTGGCGCCATTATGCGCCAATTTGGCGCCCACCACTTTTTTCACCAAAGTCGATGAAAACCTGCATATGGGGGTTAATTGAGGTCCTGATTACGAATCCAGCATTTATTTTTGGCGCTGGCGCCATTTGGTGCCATTACGCGCCAATTCGGCGCTATATTGGCGCATGATGACGCCAGCGCTTGAAACCAGTGTGATATTCGTAATCAGGACCTCAATTGACCCCCATATGCAAGTTTTCATCAACTTTGGTGAAAAAAGTGGTGGGCGCCAAATTGGCGCATAATGGCGCCAAATGACGCCAGCGCTCGAAACGGATGTTATATTCGTGATCAGCGCATTGAATTACATCTATAGGCAACGTTTCAGCGAAAAAATTTTTTTGAGTTATTTGGGGTAGGGTAGGGGTAGTTCAATAGTGCCCACTTTCTGGCTGTTGTCTTCTTCTTTCTTTGATTTGAAAAGCATACACAACAAAAGTGCATTCCAAAAGAAAAGAGAATAAGATTCTCTTTGCTTTCAAATGACTTTATTCTCCAAACGACATGACTGGAAAACGAATCCGAACGCACAGTTGTGCACGAAGATGAGTACAGTGGGAAAATGCTTTCAATTTTCAAAGGGTATCTTGAAGTTGTGCTCGAACTTCGCAGCGGTTGAGAGTGTTAGGTCAGAGTTGCTGGATGGCGAAGGAAAGAGTTCATTTCACCACCTCCACGATACATGATTAAAAAATATGTCATCGGCTATCCCAAAAGTGAATATTCTGTGCCGTACCTGCCGGAAAGATGTCGGTGCCAGTGTGCGTATGAGAGACCAATTCAGCCAGCCGACGCGTGACCTCCATGAGGGCGTTATGGCACCGTTCACGTGGCTCCAATCAGCTCTCCCAGAATCATCGAATTGAAGCAAGTCGCACACCTGACTCCGTCTTGATCAACGGACCATTATGCCAAATCTGGTACACTACCTCTTTTTAGAAGTGCAAGGACCAGGCTCGAAAATGCGAAAGAGTGCCCACTAGCGTTTTTCGTCCTGCTGCTTCAACTTTAACTTGCACGACCTTACGACTGAGGTTGGGGACTCGCGAGTTTGCGTTAGCGTCTTACATACCTTTTTAAGAGCATTATCAAAACCCCTCCGGCCCGCCCACCACTCCCAAGCTGTTAGCCCTTACCGAGGCGTACCCATTCGGCCATTACCTGCCGAGATCGTGTCAGACCTAGTGTTCTCCAATACGCAAGTGTATATTTTTTCCACTACAAAGCTCCTCTCGTAACTATACACGTCGTCTCCCGTAGAGAATCGTTTGGCGGCAAATTTTGAAAGCAGATTTGAGTTCAGCGTCCCAAGACCTACACGTCGATATGCATCTCATCTTGAATGGCCATGGCGACCTGTTGACCTTCCCTGGTAAGCATCTCGGTTGAATAAGGATCAAAAGAATTACCACGTAATATTTTCTGTTACTATGGCAGCCCTGGCTCACTTAAAAGCCGGCCATATTTGCTACTTCGAATTCTATCCTGACTTGTTTCCTTTGTTCTCACTACAGTGTAGTTCACAGCGGACGGTGGGCGGGTGTCAGGCGGGATGAGTTTGGAGCGATGCCCCCGTGCTCCGCCAGCTGTTCAAGCGGGCAAGTGACAAGACTCTATTATGTCCTTCGTAACACTCGTTTCCCAACAACTGTTGTCGCGTAACTGCTTCAACAACTGGCAGAGAACGGGTTTTTCACCGTGGCACACTCATACTGCCTGACACGCCCCACTGTCCGCAGCGAACTACACTATAACCACTGCGACAGAGTCTAAGCTTGAGGTTTCCTCTGCCTGTCATACGAAGTTCATCTTAAATATAATGTTTTCTCCCTCCTCTTACAGCTAACACATTTCAGGGTTACCACTTCTGAAAAATCGGGAACAATGCTTCTCGTTTTCGGAGTCCTTCTCTTCCAGGTTTTTTTTAGAAATTTGTTAACTCGAGAAAAACCTCAATAGCTTCAAAGTTAGTGAGTTGTTGAACTTCTCCAGGAATTTCTGAGGTTTTCAGGCAAGACTGCTACTTCCCTGCATGTTGTTGAAAACTACAGGTTCATTCCATGCTGAAGTCAAATATACTATGACCTCAACCCATATTAGCTTTGACGATTGTGTCAGGACATGCTTCTACGATTTGGACTGTATCTATGTGGCATACGACGATGGTTCTCAGTCATCTACGGTACACTTTTTGACGCATTTCGACTGAGGGGGAGGGGGTGGGATTTCGCACTTTTGCTGTTTCCCATCTCGTGTTCTGTTTCAAAAGAGTCGACATTGGCAAGAGTAAACAAGAACTACGGCCACAAAACCAGAAAGGTATCCCTTCATGGCCACAAGGTTTTTCAAATGTCACTTGATGGCTCTCCGCGATAGTGGGAAGAATGTGACGGAAGTGATGCATGCCCTCCTTGCTCCCCAAACAAAACTGCTTTCAGCGTTTCAATATCAAAATAAATTTGGGGGAAAGAACGAACAGTTTTCTCGAATATCCTTCTGTCGCGAGGACTTCCCACAGTCGCTCTAGATGAGTTTTTGTGAAAGCAACTTTTTAGACGCGTTTCTTCATAGTCTATCCTGGGAGACGTGCAACAGAATCGTCCGGGGCAGCGCCTGCGGCATGCGGCGCGTCCGCGTCCCGCGGCAAATGACTTAGCAGCCCACGGAAGTGCATTTGCTAGCCGATAGCTTTACGTTTGGAGCACTGATCTACTACAGCGTACATCCGCAACGTTTAACAGATTCCATCAATAACTGAAATCTAACGATGTTTCTATTAGAGACCCAACTACAGGAAATAAACAAATACAAATCAAATTAGGCAGTTATCCCCCTATTTTGTTCACATGATTCGCGCAGTCGTCAGTGTCGATATATGAAGGGTCAAGTTTCCCTGTGAGCTGCTGTAAAAGGCAACACACCAGAGCAAACGTTGAAGACCCTGATGAAGTTCATGCTCTGATGAACTTTTTCCATTTTCTATGGAAAAACAAAGAAAAAAGTAAAACTCAACCGTCACTAAACGCAAGTCTCGCTCCTAGGTGAAATGAATCTTTACCGTCCTTCAATATCCCTATTCAAACGGCCAGACGCAAGATTTGTCCTCTCGCCGCAAGATGTTGCAGGCCACGCCCACCAGCTGCACCGGGCGATTCTGTTGCTACACACCCGTCTATCCCCGAAATGCTCCGTGGGAGTAACGATGGATTGCAAACGTGATAGGTGAAAGAAAACAGATCGCCGGGCAAAACTTGGACTCGATGGGGTCGTTGTTCTTTGTTCATTCTTCATTGTTCTTTTGTTCATTCGCGAGCGATGCCGCGCCCGAAGGATGAGTTGCCCCGGATTCGAGCGCTGAAGAAGCGGGAAAATCCTATTGACTATCATGGAACCGGCGGGACAACTAGAACTTTGGGGAGAGTAGTCGCGCGAAAGGTCAGTTCATAGGGCATTAGAGTAGTCCGGGTATGAGGGCATCGAAAGCGTAAAAAAAGTGTCGCGAGCAAAGGGTGGATTTTTCGAGAGCAAGGCAGTCACTGTCGTGTGTGTTTTAAAGGTTGGAATGTATAGGGTCGCAGTGATCATGAAGTGTCAAGAGACGTGAGAGCGCAGAGAAAAACAGGAAAATGACGCCTTGAATGAATTCACTTCAAGTTGTTCGTAGTCCCATGGAGTCTTGTTTCCACTTGACCAAACCGCTCGGTTGTGCTCTACAGTCTCTGAAAATGTGCAGGTCCACGTAAAGAGGGGATGGCAACGGGAAAACGGCAACTAGCTAGCCGCGTGACTAATACGTCTTAGGTTGTCACCCTATTCTAGAAGGTATGATCTCTCCTTAGTAAGGTGAAAGGACCGCACCTTTCCGAGCAACGCAAATGCCTGTGGGCAAATGAGGGCGAATGTGTTGTAGAGGAAACCTTGCGGCGAATAGCATGTGTTAGAGGAAATCTGCGAGCAATATTAAAAGGAGGAGCCGATAGTTGCCAGAAAACTAAGGCAAAAAGAAGTTGTACTAGCTATTCAACATTAAAATTCCCAGCAGAAAGGAACCCCACTACCTCTGCTACAGGAAGATCACTATAGTCATAAATAGCGTCTTTTTGAGCGTACGATAACCCTTCTCGGAGAAAACCCGTTTCGATAGATACAATCGTTTCCATTGCAGACGTTGGGGGTGTCAGGGGGCGCGGCGCCAACCTTTATTCCACCAGTTGTTCTCGCTTGCATGCTGCAACATTTGGTTGAGCACGAGCTAGCGCCACTGGAAACCCGGCCCCTTACACGTTCGAGCGTCTGCAGCGAAAGCGACTGCAGTCGATTATGAAGAAGATATCAGGGCCCATCGAGTTATGTAATATTCCTGCTTAATGTATATATGTAGATATCCCCAGAGGCCTCAGTAGGACACTCTACCCGGAAAGATGATGGATGATGTAGAATCGGATACTCAAACTATGAACGTTCGCGCACCATCAGCAGTTGCACGGGAGCGAGCTATCTTTGAACTTCAGAACTGTCCTTTTTTGAGCATTTAAAGCTTTTTTGAGACTTGATATTTATTGTATTTGCTTAAGCGATTTCAAACGCTTCATTTTGAAGGCAGCTGGCACGATAAATCCCCAAGACGTGTGCGACTAATATGCCCAGCGAGACTGAATTCGGCTCCCCTGGACAAGCGGTGGATAGCTTTTTTCAATGGAATTACCCTTGTAGCGCCTACCAAACTGCAACACCTGAACAGAACACCCACAGAGCCTGTCCGCCCACAAATGGACGACTGTACCTGATGCTCGCATTTTTCCATTTGCGAGGTACAATATGAAGCGGAGGGATTGATATGGCGCGGTGCAGGGTTGCAGGATATATATGAATGCATAGATCAGGTATCTAACGTTGAGGTTTTGGCAAGATGCCAACGGGGAGCTCGTCGCAAACTTGTTGCTTAAGTCTGGCAACGGCAAGAGCTTTTTGTCAGTTTTTTGAGCAGTTCCACAAGTTCGTTGTTTTTCGCGCAACCATACTCCCACTACTGCACACCTGTTACCATTTTAATCGTTGGCACCAACATTATCGCTTTTCACGCATTAAATGCTGAGAAAATTACGCCGTTATGACGTCAATTGCTAAATTTTAATGTGCAACATATCGAGTTTTAAGCTACTCAGCTGTGACTTTGACGACCTTCTCTTGTGAAATTAAAGCAGTATCCCGAGGCTTTTTTCTGCGACCACCTCGCTCTTTCCCTGGCCTCGTTACAAAACACCGCGTTGTATTTTTGTGGCGATACTTTCTAGCAACACGAAAAAAACACCACTTCTTTGGCACTATATCATTTCCATTTGTTTTGAAGTAGATTTTAGTATGTTTGAAGTCAATTTGGTTGAAGGTCTTCTAGAACTCATCAAAATTGTCAGAATTGTGCATTCGCCTCGCACTTGGAAAGGTGTAACTTCTAGATAAGGCTTCTTCGTGCCAGCGGATGTGCTCCTGCGGTTGAAAAAGGTAGAAGCCTATTCTCTATATCGTCTGTCTATTATGATGGCGTTGTGGGCGGCTACATACCTCTTCTCACTCTCTCACCCCCCCCCTCCAGTCTCCTCTTCTTGACTTGCTCTTCATGCATTTCGTTCAAATTCCAATGAGGTTCCGGGACGGCGCAAAATGTACAACATCCGAGTATCGCTGGTTTTCCACTTCCAAATGAGCCCTGCTTTAAAGGCACTTTTCGCGATAAACTAAGGTTATAGGCCCTCAAATGTGCCAGATGATAGCTTAGGCGGTCGCAGAGGCTATGCTCACATCTAAAAAGCAAAAAAATGCAGGTTTTCGCGAGGAAGCCTGGCAGTTAGGCCCATTGGCGCCCCTTAGGCCCATGGCGACCTCCAAAGGCCCATGTCCGTTGTGACGAATCGAAGGTAGCGACGGATAACTTTCGCGCACTTGTCGCTTGTAATATTGTAGAGGATTGTTGTATAATAACAGCTCATCAGCTGTTTTATGAGATTTCTCATGTAGCACTATATAGTATAGTAAGATTATATAGTATGTAAAAACTGCAAATACAAATAAACCCAATGAATAAATAAGATAATGCTAAAAAACATAAACGAAAACGAGTGTTTGGAACAGCTACCGATATCGATCGAGTGCTGGCGAAAAGCCAGCACAGTCGCGCACGCCGGGAAAACATGTCCGATCCTGCAATCTCTACACTGCATGTACGTACGAGCTCGGTTCGGCAAGGGGTATTGCAAAGGGCATTTCGGAGAGTTTGCCCTGATATTTTCTTCGTTATTTGGCTACATACCCTGATGTCATACTTATTGGAGCTTCACTGCCTTCCATAGGTGATACCGGGCTTTGCCTTTAAGAACGCCCAATTAACTGCGCGCGGTCGAATACGACAGTTCGTTGTAGATTTTCACAACGATGGCATGCCATGTAGATACCAGGTAGCGACTGTTTTCGATAACTATTCTCAAAGCAACTGGAAATTGGTGAAGTCGTTATTGATGAGGGTATTGGACACGGCATCAGACCGTCAAGATGTTTCGATAGCTATAAAGAAAATCAGACAAGTATTTTCAGGGCACGACTTGCACTATCTACATGGCAGGTGGGACAGAATTTTCTGCACATCCGAAACTGTATGAAATAAACAGAGCGGAAGAGGACACAACAAGTGCAGTGTGCAGTAGTTTTGTAAAATGCCCTGCTAAGCAAAATTATAAGCAGATCAACGCTCCCGCTGAACTTACAATCAATGAACAACAGTGCCCATCTGATCCACAACTAGTCACCATCGATGTCTACACGAACGCCCGAGGATACCATGCATATGTTAAAAGTGGCACCGACCCTCTACCAGAGTATAATAAAAAAAGTTTGCAGGTAAATTTCATGTTTTGCTCACAGTTGGCGAACAACTTTGTTCTGGAACAGAGTTTGAAATGTGGAAGAAGAGTGGCAAAGGGAGTGGATTTTCCAGTATGCAGTTTCTGGGCGTGGAACTCACAGTCTGTAACTCGGTCCCAGTCTACACACGTGGAGATGGAGGTGAGCCTCCAAATGGCATACCGGCCTATACAGTTCAGTTTGTCGCAATTTTTCTATGTTTTTCCGATGTCATATTGGAAACCAAATCATTCCTCAAGAACGTGGAAACCTAAGCAAACCTTAGGATTATCAGAAAAACAAAGGGGCTACGGTCGCTGTATCCCATAATATCTCGAAGTTAGTATATTCAGCTAACAAGGGAAGGATGATAGGTTGAAGTGGACATTCGGACTGAAATATATACCGGCTGAAAGGCCTTCGGACAGGGTTACGAAACCCTCTTCCGCACCTGCTGCCGACATCCCAAAAAGAAGTTACGGAGCTTTATGGCAGGAGAAAATTCGCATTCAGTACGAATTAGCGGTGCAAGATAATGCGGTCGTGGCAGCATGGCCGAGTTCATACGTAGTAGAATACGAAAAAGTTGTAAGAAAGCACGCACATCGAGGATCTGAAAAAATCACTTTATTCTCCAAACGACAAGACTGGAATCCGAATCCGAAACCGCACGAAGTTGTGCGCGAAGATGAGTATAGTGGGAAAATGCTTTCATATGAAGTGGCGTTGATGTGGCAATCATGCTGGAGATCGCGATGGGCAAAACCTTCATTCATCACTCACATAGTGTTGAATGATGTCTATCCCAAAGTGGTTTCGCACCTGCTGGAAGTTTTCGGCTCGTATGACAATTTCTAACCAGAATTGATCTCCATGAAATCGTTCGCAATGGCTCCATCAGTTCAGAAACATTACGTCACGACATTATCAGGCACAAGTGTTATGCAAAATAGCTTTGAAGTGCACAGGGACCACTCAAAAATTTGCAAGAGAGCGCAAGCATCAAGGATCCAAACCTTCGACTATGCATTTGTAGGCCCTACAACGTATCCACTCGGCCATGCTGCTACGATCGCATTAATCTTACACTTACTGAATACCTGGGAGGTCCAGACATAGAAGACGGTTCCGTAATCCCCGCTCCAAGATTTTTTAGCCGGTATACATTTCACTTCAAAGGGCCACTTCGACCTACAATCCTTCCCTTGTAAGTCGCGATCCCTGGAAACCATATGGATTGTGAATTGTTTTGAGCGTGGTCTCGGCATCTTTCCCGCCATTTGCTTCGTACTATTGATGAAAAGCTGTTTTGGAAGCGTTCCAATTCACATCTTTCGTACGCCCCAGTTTTGCAAGAGTCACGCAGGCTGTATGTAGTCCTGAAGATTAGAGAATATGCCCACAGAAAGCATCGACAAACTATAAAGGAAACTCGAGTGGTCAGAATCAGCATTATATCACCAAAGAGGGCGTCATATGAGTGAACAAATACTTCTTTCGCAATTTCATTACATTACTTATTTCAGTTTTCCTTTTTTACAAGCGAATACCTTTCAACAACATTTATGGGGTTCATTAGCAATCTATAGAAGAGCATCGTGACCAACGAGATAATGTGGTTTAGTTGGACCGCAGGTGGAACGGACTGCCTGCTCTTTGTCCCGACTATTCCTACATTGTCGTCATTCTTCTTCATTATTTTGCATTGTGGACGTTTTCTATTGTGGCCGTGTTGGCTAATTTTGGCGTCTACATAGTTTGATGTATTCGCTGTCAAAAGGAGATTGGTGCCTTAGCCTCGCGCTTTACTGCTGTCCCTCCTTTGCATGTTCCCACTCTTTGGGAGAGACGACTCACTATAGTGAATCACCACATTCGAAAACGGAGATTTTGTCGGAGTGAAACGAAGAAGAAACCAAGTAGAAAAGTAATGTTTGGCTCCAAGTGAAGTGGATCCCGACCTCATCAATGGCCCACTAGCAGTGTCCAGGGACGATCTTTTTCGGCTCTGAATACTGCCTACAAGGTCTTACCAATTTGGTCTGTTGCAAGTTTCCTGAGCCTCTCGGTGCAAACTGTAATGAGTCATCTCGTAGATCATCTCGTTTAGAAAAAACTCGAGATATAGGGAGGATTTACTTAAAGGGGGTAAGAGCTTTCGCAATGTTCTGGGCGCGTTCAGGCGCGTGCGTAGATGCGCCGTAAAGCCTTAGGCAGCGTTCAGACTTCGCGGCGGTAGCGTTTCCGCCGCGCGTCCGACTCGATATGCAGTCGAAAGCATGCGCATCGATCGCGCTGAACACGCGACGCGCTGCAAGCCCATAAACGCTCATGCAACCGCAAACGACCAGTGCTGGTCGATAGCAGTCTGCGTGACTAGGCCACACCTATACTACTGCCCCATACTCTCTTGGAACAGCGGCGGCACCCATCGATCCTATCCACTTCTGCATTCGCAGGCCGGGAATAATCGGCGCCGATCGTGGGCGGCTGCATTCACGTCCACAGCTACAACGCTTCGTTGCAATGCAGCGAACTCTATGCTATTTTAACATAAAAGTACCTAAAACGTGTGGGCACTTACAAGTGTCCTCTCCCCTTAGACGTCTGCATTACTTTTCTGACGGATTTTCTAGGACACTAGGGTACACTGCAATAGATCCTATAGAACACATTTTACTGAAAGAATACGAAGTGACAGCCGTTAAAGTTAGCTACGACACAGGACATCGAACGCGACATTGAATTGAGGAAGTGCCGCAGGTAGTCCTACTTAGGACCACTATAGACATGTTCATGTAAATGAGCAAGTAGTGAGTCTCTTACTACCCTTTCTTCTCTAATACCTTACATAGAAAAATCGAGCGTATCCAGTCACGGACTGTCGAGCGACAAGTGGACTTGTTGATAGATTCCTGTGAGACTGTGACAAAACTACGCCGATATTCCCTAACCAGTACTCCTAAGCAGTCCTAACAAGCTCAGAAGACTACTTAATGGTTGTTCTGTTCTGCAACATTTATTCCTAAATCTCCTGATTTACTGCACTCTCGATTTTCTTTTTCGGTTCGAAAACAATGAAAGACACATCACCTGCAGCGAATATTCTGCTTGGAACTACGGAACCATACGGGAGCAGCTTTGTCGTAGCTAACTTTCTCACACCAAAAGCCTACAGTAGTTCTCCTGAGTCAGACCAATCAGCTGAGATTTTTTTGACAACAGTTGTCGCGTTTGATTGTGGAACATCTTCATTTGACCACAACGAATCGTTCACCCAGCGCCCCGCAGCCCCCCAATGCAAATGGGCCTTTTCTCTTCAGTCGAGATGCAGTCCCTTCATCTCGGCTGATCTCTCGGTGGCTGGAAACCCCTTGGAACCCCCTCACGATACTTTAGATGATCTATATGACGATCGATCCTCAGATCCTCTGCGACTTCAGCGTCAAGTAATTATTTATGGCAAACGACTCTGATAAGTAGATGGAACTTCTATGCTTTGAAATCCTTTAACATTAAGACTGCCTTATATAATTCGATGAAAAACGATCTTCTTGTCTAGCACAAAGTGTAGTTTTGTGGAGGAGCTGTCCTCGTCCAGCTGCCAATTAAGTGGTCATTAACGGCCACGCAACAAGAAATAAAGAAGTAACAGCGAGAAAACGCACCGGACTTGCAAAACAGTTTCTCTTAACTATGAGAAAAATTGTGGGAGAAAGGTGTCCACACTTCTCAGTCACCCTGTATTTAGCATCCGTGGAGTTAGTCACAGAAGGAAATATCGAGAAACTGAAAAGAACATTGAGCGCTCAGAATCAGCCATTGAGCAAGCTAATTATCAGTCATCGAGCAACATATGAAGCGAGAACTTTCTCCCAATACAATTTTCAGGAACTGCTTACTTCAGCAAAGGCTTCCATTGTTATAAGCGACTAGTCGGATCGCCCGGCTTCGCCGCGCGATCCACCATCCGTGCGTGAAGTGGGTATTGCTCCAGAGTTTCTAATGTGTTCATAGTTCGTCAGAAATATTTTTCAAAAATTACCGAGCTCCACCGTTCCACTTTTTGTATATATTCCCCCCCCCCCCTAAAAGACAGTCGTCAAAATTTTTCATAGGGAATCTTTCTTAGTATTGAGGAGTTGCAGAGTGAACTATCGTGGGGCCATAACCGTTTGCTACACAATATACTGCTTACGGGTGTCTCTCTCAACTTATGTATCTACTCGCTGCTCAGTTTAACTCATATTTCCTGTTTCGTGGCTCCATATGCGTTTTCAGGATTTTTATTCTCGGCTTTGCCCACTTTGGCGAACCCCCCGCCCATTGGGCAGAGCTTAGGCAAGCATGTTTGTGCTCTGCAAACCCTAGCCCCATGCCACGTCTATTCCAAGTACAATCAGTTCCCTTGAAGTGAACTTCCATCACACCAATTTCAGGTGGTCAGACAGACGCAGAGACAAACAAACGACTTCTGGTTTATATATAGAGAGATATCACTCTTAACTGATTCATAGAGCTCTTCAGCTACTATCCATAGGAGAGGCTTGGGTCCAAAGAGAGTTGGATGTTGAGAACCCCCTATTTCTCTTTCTGGCAAACCCTTCGTTGTCTTCTTTTTACTTCATTGCTTTCAATTTCCGACACTTTCTCAAGTAACCATAGCTATAGTAGTTCACAATTACTGAGCTTAACATATAGCTCAACGAAACGGATGTAGCTAATGAACTCCCAAGGAACGTGGTGAAAAACAGCCTTAGTCGCGCCCTGCACGTAACACGGTTACTTTTCTGTAATTTCCGCGTCTTGATAAGACACACCTATTATGTTGACTGAAATGTTCCGACAGGGTTTCTGGGGAGTCCAGAGATTTCAATCTTGTCTGATGCTCATGTACATCATGTGACGGTTTCAGAGCATTTTGAAGCTTCCACGCAAGAGGTATCTGGGGGTGCGCTCTCTTCCTCGGGTTTTGAAACAATGACCAATTCCCGCGAAGTCAGACACTTCAGAAAACCCTCAATCGCGGAATAAATATGCCACACAAACAGAAGTAGTCCAGATAGCTTGCTGCAGAACGACCTCCGCAAAACATTCTTCCTGACATAGGGCCCATACGAATACCAACCTCTTGCAAGGCCGGAAAGGATTGCTAGCTAAGAAACCTTTCTGTTAATCAGCTGCCTGGTAATTACCGTCCAGTGTACGAAGTGTGTCCAAATTAAATTGAGAAGTGTTCGATTCGATTTGAAAAGCGTGCGATTGGTTAGAATAGTGCACCTCCGTCTGCTTCACTATGAGCACGCCCACCATTGTGATGCCTGCAGAATTATGGTGGGCGTCCTCACAGTGTATCAGGGGTAAGTGCACTATTCTAATTTTGAATTGGACACTTTTCAAATCGTATCGGACACTTCTCAAGTTGATTTGGACACACTTCGTACACTGGACAGTAAACTACCACGCAGTTGATTTACCAGAAAGTTTTCTCAGTCAGAAATAGTTTGTTACTTGAGAGGTACTATTCAGATCGGGCTACGTAAGAAGCTTATTGTGGACGAACTGCCAGCATAGTTCGTTGCAATTGCGTTCATTGCGGAACAAGGTTGGCAGGCGTCCGATTTTAGAAATATGCCGCTGCCTTTCATGTTAACGTCATGCGTGTCTTTGGTATTTTTGCTGCGTATTGGATTGCGAGAGATAAACGTAAAGTGCTCTAATGTAGCCATCCAGCGTCGCTTCTACTTGCTTGTACAAAGTGTTTTCCCCTAATTTATACTTTTGGAGTTGGTTTCCCTCTGTAGCTGTAATGCTATTCCGCGTGCTCTTTCGACATCTGAGAAAGGTTTACTCAGTATCTAGCGGCACAGCGTGCCTCCAAACAGCCGAAGGAAGGAGATAATTTGTTCAGCAGTAATCAGGTCCTCTTGAGAAGCCCTTGAAACTTTGCTGGGGCTGGGCAGGAAAGTTGAGAGGAAATTTGGTTAAACGTGAAGTGACGAAGGAGTGGATCATCACTTCATTGAATTTGTAATAAACAGAATCTATTGCAATGCAGCCAGGTGAAACACTATATGTATTTCAGACTACATGCGTTTTTTCTTCGGCGACGCTTATCAAAAATCTGGCTACTACAGAACTGGTATGTCAGTATTACCGCAGCCATGCTTTTATAATGGAACTCTACAATGCTACAGCTCTGTGAAGATTCACGAATATAAGAGATCACATACTGACGACTTCATCTATTCTAGTGATTCCCCTAACGTAAGTGACCCGTCCGGTCAATACCAACCTACGGAGGTCACCCAAGATTTCTGGATCGTCGACAGCGATTGTAATTTTTAGCTTGCTTATTGGCGACAGCAACAGTGATGTGATCATAAAATGTCTCGCTGAAAGGGGTTCTGTAGATGAGCCTGCATCAGAAATAAATGTTATTGTTGTGTCTCATTCATTGGAAGCTGTAGATGTAATGCACAATAAATTGTGAGGCCATCATGCAGGACACGTCCTATCGCGGAGGAAATGTTGCAAAATACAGTCCTACCCCTCTCCCTCCTCTCAAAATACAGTCCTACCCCTCTACCTCCTCTCAAATACAGTCCTACCCCTCAAAACTGAAGGGGTGGGGGAGGGCGGGGGGCATGCGTTGGAGCTTAGCAGCGGCCTCGTTTAGTTTCCAACAATAGCCTGTTGCGTACGGCAGCTACTGATAGAAAACGCGGCTGCCGCTAAGCTTCAATCCAAAACTCCCAAGGAACTGTCCCTTTCCTTCACCGTGTTATGAACTGAACCCATTTTTGCCTGTGCCCAACAAAAAGACCCATGCTTCAGTAAGATTCAATACCATCATACGTCGAGGACATTGCCGACAGGGTTCGAATAGTTTGTGATAGTCAGTGCTCAAGACTGACTATCAACTAGTCCCCATCGAGAGCAGCAGATTAACCCACTTAGCTCCGTCAGGGAGAAGGATGCTTTGCATCACTCTGCATTACTCGAAGATTCCCGAAACAACCTTCAAGTCCTGTGACGGAACACTTTGAAGCACATTCGTTCCACAACGGTTGGCATCCCTTCCGTTCAGAAGGTTGCCGCTTGATCCCAACGCACTGCTGTTGAAAGCTCTCACCATCAGTTGAATGTTCCACCGTTTTCCTAACATGCTCCACGAACATGTGCACTGTACATCAACATCTTTCCACAAGTTACCTACAGGTAAATTCCCATCGAAGCGCTTCCATTATCAGGGGAGAGGGGCGAAAAGGGGTGGGGGTGATGCTTTGTTGGCAATCGTGCCCTCCTGCAATACTGATTGATTTTTTGAGAGCAGGCCGAGGGCTTCAACATAGTCGAGCAGGCCTGTTTTTTGAAACAGATCTTTGCGTTTCCACCTAGTACATATTGGGCAATACATGATTATTTAGTAAACAACCCTCAATGACTTCAGCACAAATCACGTCTTTTTTTTGTTTGCTTTGGAAATTGCCTAATTCTTCACCAAAATAAATTAACAATTAGCCGGAACGGATTGTTGCTTAGCATCTAAAACGAATGAGGGACCACGGATCAAAAGTAGGACAATCTCATCGCCATGGTAAAACCAGCTCATCTAAAAAGCCATAATTTTGTGACTTTAAAATTTGTCCTGACTTGCTTCTTTGGTTCTACATGACCACTATAGGAGGGTTTTGAACTGGAGTTTGAGTTCCTTGTTCTCAACATACAAGGTTCATTTCGATTATGATGCCTCTCTCTCCTTTCTCCCACAGTAATTGAATTACAGGATGCCCTTTCAGAAAACTCGTGGAAGATGCTCCTCATTGCCGGAATCCTTCTGCTTCAGGTTTTTTTTGGCAGCTTGCTTTTGATTTAGGCAAATGACAGAGAATCTCACTAGCTTGACAGGCTTCAGCGAACTAAGTCAACTATTTCGTGAAAATATGAGGTTTTCAGGCGAGATCGCTACTTCCATGCTTGTTGTTCAGAACTACAGACTTATTTATGGCTGAACTCAAGTATACTATAACAACCTATAAGAGCTTTGACGAATGTGCCAAGGCATGCTACTATGATGAAGATTGTACCTTTGTGGCCTACGGTGATGGTTCTCAGCCACCTACGGTAGAGTAATTCACGCAGTTCGGCTCGGAAGAGAGGGACAGTTTGCACTTCCGTTACTTTCCATCGCCGTGTTCATTGCTTTAGAAAGACTCGAGACAGCACATTCAACTATTACTACCCTAATAACTCGAAAAATATTTTTTGATGGAACTGTGCTCATAAGGGTTACTCGACGTCCTTATGTCGAGTATGACAGTAGTTTTTGACGACGGCGCCAATTTGACGCTACCACTTTTCTAACCAAAATAAGTGTGAACTCGCATACTGGGGTAATTCGGTAACCTGAACACGAAAATGACATTCTGTTAGCCCTGGCGCCATGGTGCCAGTTTGACACCACTTCTTTTCTTTATAAAATCGATAAAAACCTGCATCATAGGGTTGTTTGATGCCCTGATCACGAGTATGCATTCATTTTTGACATCAGCGCTATTTCGCGCTCTGCTAAGGCTGAGCCTGGGACAAGGAGTAATTGCCTTCACGCAGAAATCATCT
>MU931447.1:0-14863 GCA_036418165.1 Cooperia oncophora
ACAACGTTCTACAACTATCCGTTCAATCCGGATTCACCAACACAGCACGAAGACAAGGAAGTGAAAATCGTAGATTTGGACGCGCACGGGACTACTGTACTCGCTCTGCAACCTCCCCTCAATTGCACAAGCGCTAGAATTGAGGTAATTCTTCCAAATCACTATTGCAGAAGCGCGCCCGGAAGTTACCTCAGGTCGTCATTATAAAACAACTTCAGGAAGCCCTTCAACCTCGCGGCTATCTGACGTTTGAGCTTTTACCCTCTCAGTGGGCAGTAGCCATCAAGCTGAGAGGGAAAAAGCGGCCCTGGCTGTGTAACGCAAGCTCATTCACGCGAAAATCGTGGGGTATGGGTTCAGTTCCCGCCAGGGGCCAAGGCTTTTGCCCATATCTCAGTATTCTTGCGAAGTAACCTTTGAGTAACTCTAGAAACGAGGACGATCGTCGTATGACTGTACGTGACCTCAGTCGACATGCTCTAATGGAATCATTTTGAGGCTCACTATGACCGCAGTGGCAAGGATAACTTTACCAACGCCGTCATCTACAGTAGCCTTTACGTAGAGGCGGGCAAATCACCGTCAAATTCTTTCCTTCAACTGATCGCCGACAACGAAGGTGTTGTCGATGTTGGCAAAACGTTGTCCTTCTCGGTAAAAGCTACCGAACAGATACCAGTTCTCACCTATCAGGTTTGTAGCACTTTCTCCCCTTTTGGACGTTTTCTGTTCAAGCGCAGCACGTGACAAGAGATACATTTCGAGTGATCTTCTAGGTGATGTCAAGGGGATCTGTGGTGCTGTCAAAAGAAATTCCAGTGAACTCTGACCATACCACAATTTCCTTCACAGCCACGAACGAGGTGAGTTTTCCTTGTAATGTTTTTTGTCAATAGGCCTCTTCGCCTTGGGATAACTTTTACGTTCTAAATTCTGATTGTATTTTTATGTCTGCGGCTTGTAACCTCGTTATTCCCACATTCTCCATTTTGCTTCCTTGTAATTCTAGATGGCACCGAAATCGAGGCTGATCGCTTACGCTGTTCGAGCGGGCAATCAAGAGATTTTGGTGGACGCCACAGATTTCAAAGTTGACGGTCTGTTCCGGAACAATGTGAGTGTTTGCTACAGCGCCTTACTCCCTAAAGTCGACAGTCCATACTCTGCCCGCGCTCCCTCAACGCCAGCTCTCACTTCTGGTAGTTTTATCGCTGGCCGACTTAGATAACTCCCGAGGCAGGTGCCGCCAACACCTGAGGATACGGCGGCGTCGGAGTACAGAAACTGCTGCCCGGGTACACTATAACACTTGGGAAGAGGCTTCAGCCCCCTCGTCCCACAAGTACACCATCCTCCAGCCTCCTTCCCAAGTACTTTTGAGCAGAGAAAGTGGCGGGCTACTGCAGCTGTAGACCCATTCACCTTACAAGTAACATGCTCGGAGGTTACTGTACTTGGTCAGTAGGAATGAGTGTCTGACCGTAGAACTAGTAAATAATAAGAGCAAATCAGATCATCTTTTTTCCCTATCCCACCCGCCTCCCCAATTCTTGCTCATTAGTAATGTTGTTTTTCTTGAAGGGAAACTTTAATTATGAAAGTAGACGAATTGTTGACATATGAGGTCAAAGAAAAAGTAAGCTCAACAAGCAACACTATATTTTTTAACCATTTATATAACAAACAGATCAGCGTTTGGATTTGCTGCGCTGGTAGGAACCCTGGGTTCCGTTGGAACTCTCTGGAACAAAAATAGTGATAACCATGACATTCGATTTCTTAAGTCGTTATCCGTACAATGGATCCTTTCTCGAACTTCTGTGCTAAGGAGTGGTTGAATTTTTTGAAATTTCAGGTCACCCTCACAATCGACAAATCGTCCGTCGAACCTGGTGAATCAGTGTCATTCAAGGTTTCAGCGGATCCTGAATCCTACGTCGGTCTACTCGTCCTTGATCAGTCAGTGCTACTCCAGAAATCTGGAAACGATATCACACCACAACTGGTAGATTTCTCATCTGGTCATATAAAACTGAAAAAGGCAAAAAAGGCACTTGATACCGCAATTCTAATACAGATCGAGTCGGACATAGAAGAATACGATACAACTGGTTACCAAGGTGGCGGTGGATTCCGTCCATGGGAAGGAGCGATTGATAAGAAGAGGCGGAAGGTGCGTCAACGTCTTGTTTTTGCTTTATTCCACTCTATTCTTCGTTCGGTAGCATCTTCCTCGGAATAGGTACTTTACTGCGCCGTTAGCCAGCGACTACGAAAGCGCACACGCAAAAATTTGCTCATTGCCTTCATGCAAGGGTTCTGCAGCTTGAAGTGGGCTAATACCAGCACACTTGCTGCTAGCCGCGCACCTCCTGAGGCGCCAGTTTTGCAAGGATAAGTAATGTGGCCGGACTAACTCCTTCACATCCGTATGAACACCTGGCGCAGTTTGTCGACCGGGGGGGGGCATTCTGCTTTCCATAGATGTGCCGACCCATCTAGGTAGCCTTTTCTCGACACGTTTTAGGATGGTGGCTAGACGATCTTGCTCCAGCTTCACAAGGGTTCACAAGTTTTACCAGGTGAGATTTGTAAACCGGAACTAGGGAAGCAATGGTAGTACAAAATGCCCCCCGTCGACAAACAGCGCCTGAACACCTCATGCATTTGCGCCACGCACAGTCTCAGGTTTTCGAATGGCACTGACACCGTCACTTACACTTACATTTATGGGATACCTACATGTAGCCCCACGAATACCTCGTTTTCCATTGTGGACCTTGACAAATTCAGAAAGTGTTTTCTGTGCTAACTGGTTGCGGTCAACGAGCCACGCGAGCTCTTCCTATGCTACGGCACAGGCTGCGGGCGCACGCGTTCCAGTGTTCAGTTTTCTTACCTGCTCTGCGCTTTCTCACCTGCATGAATATGACCACAATGACTTCAAACAGTAAGACTTTTCACGTATGATGAGTAGCTCGCCCACCTTGGAGTCCCACCCTTGAAACGTCCATCCCTTGGCTCGTTATATGCTCATTCCACCTTCGAGTGCTTTGGCAGCCGTTGTCTCCTACCTTCCTGCGCTGTTTTTATGCGACTCTTGTTGTCTGACCTCTAGGCCTGAGTCTTGGTTCGGGGAAAGAGATGAGACGCTGTCGCCAGGCCTTGCTCAACTACATTTGCACAGCCTTTTCGAAAAGAGTAATTTTAGCGATCCATATGGAATCCATGGTGGGGCGTTGGTGGAAAGGATGCAGCCAGTATTTTTGAAGTGAGTTCTTCGATTATTTTCATATCTACATATTTATGCTTACCATTAGCTCTTGTTGAGCAGTAATAGAAATAGAAGTACGGTACTTTGACAAATCTCTCCTGACAACCTTTATCAAAAGTCTATTTTCAGAACGCTGGCTTAATTGTTTTGACGGACGCATATCTTTACCGGCAACCAGATCCGCCAAGTGCGTTCATACTACGGTATTATCTGGTCTGCCAGGGTTCTCGTTCTTGAATTCTGGTCGGTCAGAAAGCAACTGTGGAACGATCAAGCTCTTAGTTAAGGTTGCACTCTTGACAGAACGAGTTTAGAGCTTAGAGCTTCATGCGTTCAGTGAATCTTTTCCTGGAAGCAAAACTGTTCTGTTGAGGGTGCATTCCGCAGCGATTGTGTGGGCTGAGCCCCACCCAACAATGTTCTTTCGTCATTGGTGGGCCCTCTTCAGAATGTTAAGGCGTCAGATCGGTCCAGTGAGAGAATAGTAGGATGGAGCCCGCCCACACCATCAATGCGGACGATAGTCTGAATGACTGATAAACTAGCGAGAGTTACTGAACGTTCCACAGTCGTTTGCATGTTCTATCGGTTTTCTGTGCTAACATGTATGGCACTCCATATCTTGGAAGGGCGTCCACTTCACTACTTCATCTGAGCTTGGCGTTAAAAACGTTTTTCGTGGGATATCCCATTTGAGGCAACTGTCATCCCGTCTTGTCTTAGACAAAGACGCGATTCAGTTGTCCCAGAATGGTAACTTCCCGCCAGAAACGCAGTAGACACCGCAGTGGAATGAAGTACGCAGCCACGCCCTCCTCTTCCTGGATGTGGAGTGTACCAATACTAATCTGAATACTGTACTAACCATATTTTATGTTGTCGACGTCAAACTACTATCCGAATTTGCTGCTTTGCCTGGCTTTTGCACCTAACATTTCTCAGTTGGATTGCTCACATTCACTCACATAATGATCTCGACGCCCAAGAACGGCTCTGCTCCTCAGACCTCCTCTGTGTGGTTTAAATTGTAGAAGGATTCTTTCAAAAGGACTCAGAATTATCTATTTTACTCGGAAATACTCGGAACAATCTGACTTGACCCATTCCCACTTCACCTTGATGTATGCTTTTACTTTCCTCCATCTTACATAGATCGCCATTGGCAATCCTTCTGGTAGCACGCTTAGGCTAAGTGAGTCGAAACGAGCTTTCTCTGCAGACACTCAGCAAAGATCGAGATTTGTAGCATGTTATGCAGGGCATGCAACTGTTTGGCCGTCCATCCAGCATGTTCAGCACCGGACACCTCTCTCTATTCACTTTCCATCT
The DNA here is from genome assembly GCA_036418165.1 of Cooperia oncophora. Taxonomy (NCBI): domain Eukaryota; kingdom Metazoa; phylum Nematoda; class Chromadorea; order Rhabditida; family Trichostrongylidae; genus Cooperia; species Cooperia oncophora. The sequence goes on from MU931447.1 coordinate 4,604, forward strand.
TTCTTCCCATGTACTGCAAGCGCCACCACTGCCTACCAAACCCTTGAGCCAGGTATTTCACTGACTGTTCGCAGTGTTCTTCCAAATGGCTCAAATGTCGAAGGCCGCGGTCGTCATAGACCATCTCGCTGAAATCAATCGGCCAGACAACTCAATCACTGTTCGGTCGGCGTTTCCGGAAACTTGGATTTGGAATGACTCCGACGTCGAGTTCGTTATTCAAGTTCATTCCTTTACTCTTGGGTCGCAAAAGTCGAACAAACCAGAGATCAGTACAGCAACATGATCTTAAAGCGTAGATGCATAAGTCCGCGTGGGATCGCGATCCTTTGTCTCTACACTGCGAAGCATAATCATAGTTCCACCCATGAATCTCACAAAATCCCGTCTTACACGACGTTTTCAAAAATGCCCCCATACAAAAAATGTGGTACCGAACAAATCGAATATTCCAACAACAAGTGTACAACAAAATGAATAAATTTTGATCCAGTAATCTATTGGAACTCTATTTCTCCGATTAAGTTGGAAAATACGGTTGCCCATGCTCGATTAGAGATTTTCAATAGGCTTTGGCTGACTACACCAATGATTAACACGTTCGCGGCGGCGCCGTTTCGTCAAAAACTCCCGTTTGTCGAGCGACGCGTTCGCGCCGGGCGACACTTAGGCAGTCATCCCGCATTTTGGTTTTCGGCGCTCGCGACGGAAACTTAATTTAAACGCCTAAAAATTCACGGATTATATTGCTTGTTTTTTTGCCATTCTCTTTTTACATTTTTCCGTTCTACAAGTTTTATCTAAGTTTCGGTAGATGAACTGGTTCTCTTGCCCTTTTTGATGTTCACTGTACCGCGCAAAGAGGAGCTTAGACTGTTTTTGTGGAAAATCTTAGTTTCTTCTTGTAAAACCACTACTGCCTTACCTGGTTCCAAAAAATACACGAGAAATGTTCTTAGTATTACTTGTATATTATTTGTTTTATGATTTGTTCATAATTGCCAGTGAAAAGAAGAAAAAAAATCATCAAAAAACGAGCGAAGAGGCGCGTGTACTCCCAAGAATGCACGATTCGCCTAAAGAGGAAAGTTTTTGAGTATTTTTCCAGGTATACACGCCTCTTCTAATGTGTGGATATTATTTCTCTATTGTTTGATTATTATTTATATCCAATTGTTAGTGGGAAAAGAAAATAAAATACAAAAAACCAGCGAATAGGCGCGTGTACTCCCGGGAGTACACGATTCGCCGCGAACGTGTTAATTCTCTAAGCTCACGGGCATTGTGGAATTGTGCATCGTTCGCATAGATCATACGCACCATGAAGCCCCTCACATCCTCGATTGGGTTTAAGTCGGGGCTACTCGCTGGCCAGGGCAAAAGAGCGGTTTGGTGACGACTGAATCACGCTCAGCCAAAAACTAACCTTACTCCAATCGGTTCGGCAACATCTTCTAGCAAAGCCAATTAGGCTTTTCGCGATGGTTTTTTTTAGAAACAGTGCCTAACTCACATTCCTCCTGTAGGTGAACTCAGGAGTTTTTCAAGACACGCCTAACAGTATCCTTCGAGACATTAACCTCCGGAAGATGACTTAATTTCCCGACACGACACTGCAGAGTTGGATGCTTTCCTAAGGATACGGCTTATTCCGATCGGGCAGCAAAGGAGGATGTCCAGAGCTCTTCTCAACTCAATATCCTGTAGGTTCCCTTGAAAAAATTGTTGATAGCATGATGAGTGCCCGAATCCGCGCCATTCGACGGTTCACAGTTTTTGAGTCTTCTTTGCGATAATCTGTCCTTTTTCGAGGTCCATTAATGAAGTTCCACTTGCCATAGCCTAGAAAAGGCAAGAAGTCATAATGATGAGAAGTTTCACCTAACAAAAATGAGATGCAGCGGGAAAATATGCGGTGGAACTATCATTTTGCTGCATTGTCAGAACGACCATTTTTGAAAAAATTGACGAAAAAAATTGTTTTTCAAGTTAGAGTTTGGTGTTGGCATGCGAATTGGTATTGGTAATTACCACATTTTTTGTATGGGGGCATTTTTGAAAACGTCGCGGGATTTTGTGAGATTCATGGGTGGAACTATGATTATGCTTCGCAGTATATATCTACCTAATTTCTTTCATCGTATTAGGAGCAAAACGAGGTTAAACCAATTACAGCGGCTTTCGTCCGTAACAGACAGTCTTTTGTTTTACAATAAAATCATGTCCTGTTAAGAAAGCACTTCCATCAAAATATCAGGCTGCTAAATTCTACATACAAAGCATTCTACATACATCGAAAGATACGAAAGTACTATAAAGATACTATTCGCATCTATCCATTTTAGTTAACACCTACTGATATGTACAGAAAAAGCACCTGGAGTCCATGGATAAAACTTGTTCACTAGTAGAGCGATTGCCATCGAATTTAAACCTTTAATTTTTTGTTCGCAAAACTGTTGGGTTGTTCCGGTTGACGTTATGAGCAGTGCAAAAAAACCATTTTAAGTTCCACCTAATCTTTTAATCCTGCGGGAGCAGGCTCCGTCACATTGCACTTATTGTTTTCGGCCTAGCATTTTGGGCGTCTCACTGGTTATGGTGCGCTTTGTTTCTCGTTGTCCGAACTGCGATCCTTTTCTCCTGGTACTGTCGGCTCGAATTCGACGCACGTCCCTTCTTATGTTGTTGTCCTCGTCGTTGCCACCGAAATATATGGAAGTCCTACCAACCAATTTTCCAGCGCGAGTCTTTTTCACGCCCGTAATGGCTCCAGCACCAGTTGCGTTTGCACCTGGTAGCGCAGGTGCACCGTCACCACAGCCGATGATTCGTCGCAATTTTCCTGAGACGTGGTTGTGGCTTGATCACTTCAGCAAGTAAGGCTATTTTGACTCATGGCGTAGGAACACAGCAGAGTATTCAAAAAATAGCAAAAAACGCCAACAAGGTTTTTTGTTCCTTCGCCTTAACATTGTTTCTCTTCACTTTTTTATGGAAATCCATATTTGTACAAAGTTAGCTCGTCACACTGCATCCGATGGTACCCGTTGATGTGAAAAACCGTTCTGAAAAGCAAATGAATGGTGTTTTGATCCTGTAAGTACTGGGGGCCTTGCGTAGAAACCCGGAGCAAGACTATAAGCGACGCGTGCCGCACTCGACCCTTCATCTGTGAGGAGTTGCTGTTCGCTCGCAACAATGTGCCGCCTTGGAAAGGAGGGCAAGACATTTGGCTAACGAGAAGATCGACTCTGCGATGAACGCCGTATAATCTCTGATATCGCTAAGGTCGTATCCCGTACCGTTTTAGAAGATGAGAAGCTCCCGCTTCAATGGGCTTGTTTCAAAGGTCCGGATCTCTTCAGGATCACAACTGCAATATTAACGAATGCACAGAGATATAAAAAAAGTTCACCTGATAACTGGCTGGTTTGTTCTGTTGATTCTGTGTGTTACTTTGCGGGTCGGCGAGAGTTGTTCTAGCCTCCATGTTCTCTGGAATGACAAACATAGTGTTCTTTTTGAAGGCCTTATCCGTTTTTAGACGACTGACATTGACTTCCCTACCTTTCATCCTACAGCCCCTCCACCACCATGATATCGGGTCCAGCGACCTGCGCAGAGTTCATTCAATAAGGTGGCTCGGGTGTTATCACGTGAACTGAGCTCCAAAAGCACAATATTCACCTGAGGAAGCGGTTATAAGCGCATAGCCGCCAGCGTCGTAAAACCACATTGACAACAACAGAAGAACATTTGATTCAGTTAAACTTTTACATTCGTTCATGTCGCAGGCGGCCCTGATGAGGGCTATTGGGTTGAACTTTGGAACTCTTGTGCGCCGAAACAGGAGCTGCTAATCTTCACAAACCGTACAGGATGCGCTTCGACCGTTTCAGAATGTAGGCGGTGCTTATGGCAGTGTCGATCTTCTTGCGGAATGCCTTCCTCTCCTTTCAGGGCGGCACACAATTGCGAGTGAACAGCACCTTTTCACTAATGAGAGATCGAATGCAGCGTGCTTCGCTCCCAGTCTTGCTTCTGGTCTTCATGCGGGGCCACTAGGAACAAATGTTCGACGTTAGCTATGAAAACACGGCGCCTTAGCTGTTTCCCAAGGTTTTTTTTCTCACATTCATGGACATCATCGGGTGCAGCGTATCGAGACTGTTTCGAAAATATATCGGGCTGGTATTGTTCATTGTGAAGAGAAAATGGAAATACATGACGACTTCTAATTCCTCGTGCACAAAAACTTGACAACTTGGATTCATCACTTCTTTGCGCAGCCTACCTCCGCCTTGTGAGTATTAGCCAAATCAAATATGTATCCTTCCGGTAAAACTCAGAATTCAGAAATTCTAGTGAAGGTAGGAATTATAATAGTTTCAGTGGAATGAAGAAAGTGATGGGAATTATAATAGTTTCAGTGGAATGAAGAAAGTGATGGACAATGCATAACTTACGTATGGTTTTCGGTTACACTTGTAGCTGTACACGTGACTTTTCTGAAAGCTCTTCAAAAGCCAATTTGGGTGGTAGGACGGGGGGGGGGAAGGATGCTCTCTACCGCTAACATACAATGAAGCTACAAAATAACATGTTCAGGTTGCTATCTCTTCGGACATCTTCACATAAAACGTATTGGAAATAGTTCACATCAGTTTTTTATAAGGTTGTGAAGCGTAACTTCCGAGTCGCGGAGTCGCATGCACTAGCTGATAGTTCCTATTAGGTCATCCCATTCAAAAGTGCCGAGATATATAGAGGAATGACAGTGAGAGCGGCACCAGCACAGCCACGTTAAGTGGAGGGTCCTACTGCGCATGCGGTGTAAGTCACCCCGCTTGCAACGCCTATTTGGCCGGGTGTACGGACAACTCGAACACAATTCCTCTAGTAGATTATCCATCTGCTTTTACTTGCGCTCTAACTTAGGCTTCACATTTCGTGATCACTGTGACCTTATACATTCCAACTTTTCACGCATGATAACTGGTTCATCCATTCCGTAGTCCCTCTGGAAGAGCCCCTGTTTTTCGGAGCCTTTTTCACCTTTCTATGCCTTGGCGGCCGCTTCCTCCTATGTCTGCACTCTCTAGCCTTTCGCACCACGATCCCCGCCGAAGTCATAGTCGTTACGCAATTCGCCGCTACTCGCTAGTAAGGCTGCACACCCTTCCCATAATGTGCGAGAACAAGTCTGGTTGCTGGCAATTTGAATGTGATCTCAAGGAAACCACAACGTTTCGAATTTTCATAGGAATGCTTCACTCCATTACAACGCAAAACGCTGAATGTGCGATTTATGCGAACAGTATTATCAGCATCATACGTTCCGTTAACGATTTTGCTCGATCGCATACCTTACTGCTCTGATTGTTCGTATCCGAAGATATTGCATCATGGCGCCGTCCTTGCTACTGAAAATAGCATCCTTTGGATACAGTGCGGAGGAGGGGGTGTTGTTGAACGTCAGAGGGGGATCCTATGTGAAGCCATCTGTGTTCAAGATCGTTTAATTACAAGTAGTCAAGAAGGAAGGGTCAGTGAACTACTAGACTCAACCTCTTACAAACGCAGATGCTGCTAGGTTCACCAATCCGTATAATACACCGGTGCATCTGGTGACGATGGAAAACGCGATAATGCTCGTTTGACCCTTAATCTGTTATAGCTCCTTCCAGTTTCCTATCCTTTCCATATGCTCTTTTGCTGGTGACATCTGGCGCAACAAATTGTCTGTTCAACATTGCGCAGAACATCGCGCGTCTAGAAAAATGTCAATAGTCTCGGCGATAATTTTTGGAAGTAAGCACGAACATCCCTTCATCCCTTCATTCTCAACATCAGCGAAGATATCAATTTGCGCGATCTCAAATTGTATAGAAACACAGCACTCAAATTTGGATTTCCTCATAAATTCATATTATTAGACGAAGGGCAAGCAAAGGTGCTGCTTCTTAATGCTTATCGGGTTGGGTGGATTTCTATACTTTGACACCTCCTGCACGCCCAAGCACCCTTCGATACTTCATCGGATTAACTGTTACACTCACGGTTTAGTGGTTTTCTCCAAAATGCGTAAGTCTCACGGATTTGCGCATGCGACGTCTGTAATCTCGACTACATTCGCTCCTGGTTTTTCCTACAACGGGAGCGCTTCCAGTGATATTACGAACGCGATTTCCGGAGAGATGGGTTTGGATTGATGTTTCAGAGTGAGTTGATTGACGGATGGTTCTAATACGAAACTACTCTGAAAACGTGATTCTGGACGAACATAAAAGAATTGCTTCACGGCTTGTGAGCAAATTTTCCATAGACTAGCTGCATGTTTACAACAGATTTTTAGAAATTTCAAAGCCTCTTTTCGTTCTGATCAGTTGAGATAGAGCTGAAAGCGCGATCTTATTTGCTTTGGTATACATTACATAGCTCATTCACCGAAAGACATTGCACTCTAGTGTTCCCGTGGGACTTTGCTTTCGGAGGTGGGGGTATGCTCGAGGGCAACTTCGCCGTAATGGGTATTGCCTGGACCGCCACCACCACCGGCTCCAGCTCCATCTACTGCGGCAGAAGCTGGTGCTGGAATGGGAGCAATCCAAGTGCGGTCAGTGTTTCCGGAAACTTGGATCTGGGCTACGTTCGACGCAAACAATGTGTAAGTGCATATTAAAACCGGTATTCCATAATAGTACTATACCTAATTTTCGCTACACAACCGAGTTTAATTCAAAACTGCTGTTAGATATAAGTGCATTTGAGGCATCATATGTCAGATGGGGCATTTTTTTGCGGAGTTATTCCTTTGAAAGGTTCCATTCCCTACAGCATAATGTTCATACTGTTTGCCAAGAATGAATTTCTGTTTCTTCTCTATTGTGAAAGTGTTGGGGTTGAACCGGAGTGGATTGAGTGAGCAAGCACTTCTGCTTCCATTTCCTGAGATTTGGCTTCATGAGCTTGCATATTGCTCGTCCTTTATGTGCTTCTTTTCTCTCAGATGGAGTTGGCCTATAAATATATTCTACTGACTAGGAACTTATACGGCTGCGGTATTAGTGGTATTTCCTAATTTGGACATGTATAATTGTGTATTTGTCCAAGATAAGAGAAGTTATAGTTGTCCGAAAGGCAAGCCCACATTTTCTATTCGGTGGGTATGGAGTTCAAAAGTAACAGTGGGGAGATGAGTCAGTAAATCCCCAGCGTGAGAAAGGTGGAAGGAAACGGTCGAAAACGCAGTACAACTAGGACCTGACACGGCCGCAGCGCCCTCGTCTCTCAATGCGGATCCGCGGAGGTGGGGAAGTCATTGAGGTTATGAATCTTGGATGGAATACGTGGATAGGAAAGGACTTCTGCGAGTTGGTTTGCCGCTGAGTCTGCCGTCAACAGTCAAAAATATTCAGCGAATAACAAAAACTAAACATGAAATAACCTGCTATAACTCAAGCAAAACGCTACCGGGCATCCTGGGATAGTGGAGTGTGTGTGACCGTCATGATCCATGAACAGGCATAGTTGTTTTGATCATCGTCATCTCCGATTAGCGGGGGAAGGGAGGAATAGGTAAGGTTTGCATGGGGTAGCAGAGGCTTTAGAGTGGTAGATGAGCATTGCTTCATAGCAATTAGGTGTGCGGCGTAAGGCAGCGTAGCACAGGATAAAAAGAATAATAGCATTTCACCATACGACATCTCCAAGACAGACATTCATCTAAAATCTTAAATCAGAATCACAGTTTGCTATTACGCAGGCCTGTCGGACCGCGGTTAGTAAGTAATTTCCCGACAACGTTCCCCAGCGCCTCGCTACTATCGATGGTGTTGTCGTCTAATCGAGTGTGTGACTGTCTAATGAATGGACGATCACATATTTGGGAGAGAGAGAGCACCGAATATCGCAGGACGAAAGGCGATGATGCCTGCTCTCGCTGCTCCCGACTGGCTGCTATGTTATAAAATACAACTCATATTTTTCTCAACGTACTGTTGGCTCTATTTTCGGAAAACTTGACAGAATGATCGACTGTAAAATGACTTACCATGAGGGGCAAAGATAATTTTTGTCGTTCAAAGTGTGGTAGGTTCTCATGCCCTCTGTATTCCTCATTTCTTCACTATCTGTTTGTTATTATATCGTGAAAAGCTAGCTCAGGAATACGCTGAACGCATATACTGAACTCGGTTAAAGACACATGGTACGCTCAAAACACATTGAGGGTGTATGAGACTATCAGCCCCCCCCAGCTGTCGATGTGTCGTGGTCCCCCGCCCAAAACTGCACGGGGTCAGAGTACGGGGCCGTGGGAAATTCGTAATTCCTTGCTACACCGCCCTCAAACGTTCATCGCTAACACCATCCCACGGCGCCGGCGCGTGGCAGGGCCCTTCAGAGGCCGCGCATTCGCGACAGAACATGACTAGCTAAAAACGGACAATCATATTAAATAAAAACATTACAATAACAATACGCAAAACGCAATTTCCTAACATTTGAGGTATTGCTCATGCTTCAAAGTCCGAATAGAAAGTGATGAAGATGACAAAAGGCTAGAAATGAAGAACAACGAATGCAGATTAATTGAAAATGAAAAAATCAAGGAAACGCAAATTAATTTGAATCGCATGTGGATTTTTGCAATTCGGCGCGAATCCAGCTCCAAAGCCGTAGAAATACTTTAAATTAACGAGTGGGACAATTAGGCCATTTTTATTTGTCCATGTTCGCTGTGGAATGGCGCAGGCTCTGTTGATATTGCCAGAAGGCAGCCGTTGGCTCTTGTTGTAGCGCTTGGTCACTCATCTTTTTTTTCTGTTTTTATTTTGCAGAACCTAAAATGTTATCCGCATAAAGAAATTGCGTTGTACTTGTATTCCAAAGCGCAATTACAGGACTTGGCAAAAAGCCAAGAGCTGCACGCGACCGCGCCGCGCTGGACGGTGTTAGTAAAAACGTGAGTTTGCAAAAACGGGCGGCGTAGCAAGGAATTACGACTTTCCCACGGTCCCGTACTCTGACCCCGTGCAGTTTTGGGCGGGGGGACCACGACACATCGACAGCTGGGGGGCTGATAGTCTCATACACCCTCAATGTGTTTGAGCGTACCATGTGTCTTTAAGGGCACTGTACTTGAATCAAGTACGCTTTACAAATTCTTAGCGCGTGCATCTGCACAGTCACCCACCACGAAAATAGCACTGTGCGTCTGTAAATCGCATGTCAGCTGCTAGACAGTTACATAGAGCAAAATGTGCTTCTTGGTCACCGATACAGCTTGAGATCCTAGTTAGTGGTCTAGACACGCTTAAGGAAATGAAGTGTCCTGTTGAGCACCGTCTCGACGTACAAACAATTCGGCACCGCTTAATAGTCATTGTTGATGAGTGATATACCACTCTAGCATTCCCATGGATTCGGTCCTTCGGTGGTGCCCATGGTGGACTCACAACAATCAAAGCAGACTTTGTCGAGGAGTCAGCTGAATGGAGCATCGACCCTGCGCCATCTCTTCGGCTTCGTTCGATGTTTCCTGAAACTTGGGTCTTCGAGTCAATCAACAATAAGTTCGTAAGCGTACAGCTTTTTCTAACGATAGGAGCAACCGCTCCGTAATAGTGATGATCTTGCAGTTTACCAGTCATTGCTAACCTTCCACTGTCGATCGTACAACTGCAGCGTCGACTCTTATTTTTGTTTCCAGCAATTTTTTTTCTTTCTATGCTTATTCTTTTATACCCTATGCTGATCATTTCATTAGGATGCGAAACAGTTGAATGTCGGTGCATTAGTAAGACCTCCTCTCACAGTGCTTTACAGGCAAAGTGTTTAGCTACCTATCCTCGGTAGTTCTGATTATTGGCCGAATTTCACTCTTTTGTACAGTTCTATACATAGAGGGCAGGAGCAGCAGCTGCTTCTACTCTCGGTATAACGTAGAAGTCTAGGGGCTAAATAGTGAGATACAGAGCAAAAAAGAAACCAGATGGTCAATTGGACGCGAAAGACATCCTTTTTTGTGAACTAGTAGGCTGTCTAAAGAGGTTTCAGTCAGAGCAACTTCCAGTTTTCTCTTTTTCAATACATTCAGCAACGACTGAACATTTGCATCATATTATCTACCACATATTGACAGTCATCAGGTAATCTTCGGATGCCTTCTTTAGAATTCCTGAGGCTTCAACGAAAAAAGTCCCCGGGACACTTTTCGAGTTGCTTCCTTTCGTCGAAGTGCTTCTGCTGCAAATA
>MU931447.1:14963-32377 GCA_036418165.1 Cooperia oncophora
AAGACAGCCCCCGCGCTCAAGTAGTACATGGTCATCCTTCCTTGTGCAAGTAGTACAGCCCCCAAGCTAGAAACTGTCCCACTCTCGCGACTCCACAGCGAGCGAGGAGCAAGCTACAGCCGCTCAAAGTTCTAGTTCTAACGCCCGCTCAGTTGGACCGCCTCACTTGCTAGATGCCCTCCGACGGAGGGCCGCTCAGTTGTCCTTGTTGGGGCGGCATTCATTAATCGGCATTCATGTCCTTTTCGCTGACCACGCTCGTGCCCATAAATAATTCTGCTTTCCTTTATTACATTTTATTCATTAGCAGCACATACAGTCAACTTCATCCCATCTCGCAAGGTAAAACGCGTAAAAATCACGAGCGACCTCGTGGTGCAAAAGCTCGACGCACTAAACACACTAAAAGATGCACGCTACCGTAACCCTTAATTCGGACGCCGAGTTTTTGAAAGTTTATTTCCTTTTCAAGAGTTTTTCTTCCGTGTTTTTGTTGTTTTCCGTATTCTTTTTTTGCATTGGATGATATCCATTACTGGGAGATGCGAAAAAGGGATTTGTGAGCCAGGGGTTGCACAATGACCGCAGGCTGTGTGACTGACAGGGAGCGATCTTGTTTATGGTGTTCTTGAGAACTCTTCTTGCTTTTTCTCTTCTTTGGAGAATTACTTATCAGCTACTGTTTCATAATTGAAAAGCAACTATCCATGACACTTTCGTCGCGGGAGCTGTCTTCAAGTTATCGGAATTATTGCGCCGCGACTGAGCCACTGACGCTTCCGCGTGTGAGTAGCGCACACTATCCACCTTTTGTTATCAGTGACTAAGTTGTCGAGCCCAAAAAAATCCCGCCGAAAGTCAAGAAGTCTGTGCATGCATGCCTACATAGTGGCCGTTAAGATCATGCGGTATCCATCCGCTATATCTCCGTCTCTTCCCAAGGCTACGCATGTGGCCAGCTATGGTAGTGTGACGAAGTTCTCGACGACGCGACTATTTATAGTGGCAGTTTTCTCGAATGAGGAGCGTTTTAAAAATTGGGCTATGCTAAGTGGGTTTGAGCGCGGCCCTTCCTTCCGGAATGCGCCACGCAAAGCCTGTGTGCAGGGCCCGGAGGAAGAAGGGTAGCAGTATTCTTTTCTACTAGACATGCTTATTCTGTATACCTATTGGAACAATCGTGCCCACTGCATTCAAGCTTGTGCAAATATTCAGCTTCGACTTTCCTCTTACTACAACCTCATTCTAAAAGTGTAGGAAATATTTTCCATATTTACATAGAGGCATATTCGAAAGACCCATTTTACGATTAGTGGCGAAGTTCAAAGCTCTTCGCATTGGTAGCCCGGGAAAGAAATTTGTACTTCTCGCGCCTATAAAGTGCACGGAAATCGGGCTGCTAACCAGTCACTTGCTGTTCTATGCCGACACGTTGCAAACTTCTTTTCATGCTGGCATGCTGGCGCAAAGCTCGCAGTCAGAGTAGTCTTACTCAAGATGCTTACGCCGGTTTTTCCTGCTTTCTCTTCGCTGTTGAGTTAATCAGCACGTTTAACTTGCTATCCACGACTTGCAATCGCGAAGTGTATACCACGAATCGCAAAATAAAAAAGATGAAACCGTAGCGCTACCCACTTTTCCCTCGTACCATCTCATCCCAGCTTCTCCTATCGTGCTATGGTATTCATTTGAAGCTGTTGCACGAGCACTCGTAGAGAGGAAACTAGATAGAGCTCAAATTGGTTCTATTAGACATTTGGTTCATTAAGTTAAACTCTCATATGGATGCCAGCACTTCGTTGCTTGATGATGTGTGCATTTTTATTAGAATATCCTTATCCGAGAAAATCCAGTCTTCTTCTTTGATGGCGCCATTGCATGGTGGAGGTGGTGGATTCGGCGCGAGTGCCCTCGATGGGGAATGCGTTATGATGCTCGTGCAAGTGCGGTCGCTGCATTTTCGGACTTGGGGGCTACGCCAGAGCTGAAGATCCGAACCGAGTTCCCGGAAACATGGATGTTCATCTCGTCTGAGGCCGAGTGGCGTGAGGGCGATATTTTGAAGATAAAGAATAGCGGCTACTGTGAAAAAAAAAAGTTATGTTTTTATGGTTGCACATTGTTTTGCACTGAAGTGGAATGCTGCTAACTGCTTCCTCTTTCAGTCTGTCACAATTTATATCACTTAGCCAGTTGAATAAGTTGTGGGAGGTCACCTGTAGTTTCGAAAGAACACCTTCTCCTCCTACACATAGTGAGGGCAGGAGGCGTGGTGCTAATGGAGGTAGCGTCGATACCACGCTCACTTCGGAGGGTCAGAAGTCACGGCTTAGCCATTGGGCTTGTTAAAGTGCGGCGTAGACTTTTGCATCCGTTAAAGGTTGACAGTTTTCCACGAGTTAGCTCTATGATTGCCCACCCTTTGCATTTTTCTTACTGTAGCTGAATAGTGGTTATTTAGCAGGTTGTGCTTCGACTGCAAGCTTCGAAGGAAGCAATTTACGCTCGAACTTAAACCGCGCGATGGTAGTTGGATCAAACGCGCTTTGGTAACCAAATTCCTAGTCGCCAAAGAGCTCTCGGTGGAAGAGAAAGCAAAAAAATATCTTGGAGAATCCACTGAGATTAGAAGTCCTGTCATTTCCCTGACGAGTTTTCCGTACCTTGCTCTTTTTATCCTAAGGCAAAAGCGACGTGGGCCCCCTGCCCCGGCCCCCCCCGCCTCCTTCTTACTCCCGGGTTTCGTCACCGCAAATGCTACACTTCCAAAGGTGAGGAAAAAACGAAAAACACTAGACTCGAGACACAAGTTGCCCTCGAGTTGCAGTGGGCGGGACGATTAGGGAGACGCCAGAATTGCCACTATTTCACGGCCATAGCACCATCGTTATTTACAGTGAAGCCGCGGAAAGAGATAGATTTGAAGGCTGAAGAGCCGGGACTACTCTTACAAAGAGAGGTGCGCCCACGAACTACTTGAACCGCCGGAGATTGTCTTCTGAGTATAACTGGAGCATCAAGTATCTTTTCCGAGCTTGACAATGTCCAATAATTAAATCTGTGTATAAATACGTAATTAGATCAAGAAAACCATGAATGCCCATCTCCGCTTGGCAAAACGATTCGGAAATTCATTCTTTCGTGCCAGTTTGTCTTCGCAGTTCATGCGATCTCGTTTATCCATAGTGCACCCTTCTGAATGAGGGTTGGATATCATTTCAAGTTATAGAAATTATATCCAAAAAAATTTATTAAATGCAATCATAGACTAGAGGTATCCTGGAACTGAACTTGTACGTTTCTCCTTTTCTGAATGGTCAATGATTGCTCCCTTCTCACAACTCCGCAATCGTTTCCCTCCCTCGCTTGTTTACCTTAACAAATCCTTAGATGCTTTTAGAAGTGCAAACTGTCTAGACCTTACACTTCGAGAATTTTCATCTGAGGATTGTTTTACAAAGGCTTTCCTGCCCTGCTTTCCGAGGCAAGCCGATGAGGCGCCTGTCTTTTCTACACGGCACTGTCGTCCACAGCGCCGAACATCGTGCTCCAAACCAGAACAATTTGCTATCCGTTACTTCAGTTCCCGGAAAGTTGGATCTTCGCTTTGTCCGAAGCTGGGTGCGTAGTGCCAAATTTTTTGGGAAAATAATGAAAATTTGGCAGTCATCTTTTATGAGAAGGAGACGTATATTTTGCAAGAAAGCCTTTAGTGGAACTACATGAGTATTGAAGTAGGGCGGTACTCTGAGTACTTGATGCATGAAGCCAGTTTGGCGTGGATGAATGCTGATTAAGAGGGCACACTAAATTTCCTTCTATTTGGATCACAGTTTCATTCCGGCCTATGGCGATTCGGCCTATATCGTGGCTTGCGGAGACTAATAAGGTGCGAGGCAGTGTTCTCGACTCCACAGACGAACTTGTTGCCCGACTCCATCAAAGGGCGCAAGGTTTATTTGATGAGAGACTTTGGCTTCGACCTCTTCCAACCGTGCACTTGTAAGCGGCGCCACCCCCGTACCAAGTCCGCTACGCCACCGAAACTCCCCTAATCCAGCTATGATGTAAATATAAAGGAACTGTATGGAGACTTGGGTTTCCCATAGAACTTTAATAAAAGATTATTTTAACTCGATCAAGTATGAAAATGTTTCAAATAATTCAATATTGGTGGCCGTTTCTTAGCTCCGTTTTTCTTTTATTTTGATATTTTAATATGCTTGGTACATATCCGTACAACCATGCTTTTTCGACAGCGGATGAACGGAGCATATAGGAAGAAATGGGTTTGAGTGGGGCGCACGGCCAGACCCGTTTCCACCAGTTCTCAAAGAGATGAAGCGACAAGGCTGTACCGTGTCGTTTGTACCGTTCTTCACCAGCTCTTGTCGCTTACCCTCTTCAACAAGCAGAACGAGCCAAACCCAGCTTCGTTGACACCGCCCATCGTTGCCAGCGATGGAAAGTGTAATTCTCATGACTTCGGCTGTTCAGTCTCTATTATCTTAACAATTCTCTTTTCACCTTCTCTCGGTCCTGTTTACAGTTTCTGCAATGTCTCTAGCTATAAAACCCCCTCTAAGCAGAGGTGGACCGCAAGTCTTAGTATGTGCCCCAAGACAAGCATATTTGCTAAGGAGTACCTTTTCTTCAAAATGCCATTTCAGTTTTTTCTAGCAAATAAATTCGGCCCAGAGGTTGAACTCATTGATCTTCTGACTGCAGTGTCCTTTTTTGTGTCCATTTTTGTCTAAGTTACTGACATTGAAATCTTTTACAATTTTTGTTGACTTTTCCCTTGTGCTTTTGAACAAATTGCGCACGAGTAGGCGGAACCAGGTCTGCCATTCCGTGTTACTCTCTCTTCAGTCTGCGGTCCTGAAAAGAAATCGGTGCTGTAATGAGGAAGGCATTAGGAAGGCACCGAGGCAAGTCTGACTCCGCCCATACCGTGAGCGTGGACTGTGCGTTTACGTGCATGTTGTTGAGTGGCGCTTAATGTTTTTCTACATAAAGTTCCACATCAATTGGTTACGTCAATGCTGCTTTCAATCCCAGTGGAATATTTACCCCGTTCCTTGCCGTCAGTTGCTTTCATTAACAACTTCCCCTGTTTGCAAAGGTTCAAGACTTAGTCTACATGACGGTGATATAACAGGTCATTCAGAAATTGAATTTATGATACCTCACGCTCGGGGCATGGTTGAAGAAGGTCTTCGCACTGTTATGTTTTCGGTGGCGCCAGTGGGGGTACGCGCTCGCCTTCACCCCATATTGCCACCACGACTATCGCCTGCACCTCCAGCGCATTCAACTCGAATCCGTACGAAGTTCCCCGAAACTTGGATGATGGCTTCATTTGAACTTGGGTACGTAACCATTTTTTGCAGACACAAGCATTGATTAGTAATTTCCCGTTCACACAAATTGACTTCAGTTTTTTATCGCAGCCTTCTAAATGATCACTTCGTGAAGGATTTAAACTGAAAACTTCAAAGTTGCTTCCCTGAGAAATCTCCAATTATTAAGGCTTTGATTATCCTTGTGTTGTAAGGAATTCAGTAGGGAAGAACCTTCGCTCATCAATCTATAGAAACCCGGACAGTTTTTCTCAATTCGTATATTTTTTTAACTGATTCTTTTCTGTGAGTTTTTCCGCAACCTTGATTGGATACTAGTGGGAGTCCTCTCTCATGGACACTTTATGAGAGAAGTTGTGCAAGTTTCCCCATAGGTCAGCTCACCAACCCGCAAGCGGTATATCTCATCATGGGGACGGTAGGGTATAGTTATCGTAAAATGCCGCGCTGGTGGGGCTCCGCCTACGACGTCGCGCCCACAAATGGCGATACTTCTAAATCGTAGATGGCCAGGCAGTAAGTAATAACCGATAGTCACAGATGTCTATGATTTCGTGCTCTATATGAAATCTGGTGCTCCAATCGACAGGCTAACACAAAATAAGAAAACGCCACGCTCATTGCCGCGCGCGACTCAGCGGCAAATCAAGATTGTCCTAATTGCCTCCAGGATACCATTTTCACTTCAAATTCACCACTTTCCAACCAAATTCACCACTTCTCAACCAGGCATTCACTCAAAAAAATCACGCCAGACTACAGTCAGCCCGAACCTGCCCCGACGTCACGCCTACTTGTCAGCGCGGACATAGATTTTCAACACATGACTGACTCCGCCCATTCTTTAAAGTTTGTTGCGAACTTCAAATCTTCATAACTTTAATTTTTAAAACAAAATAAAATAAAGGAAGAAAGAATAATTAAAATATTTCACATCCACTCTTGTGCGCACAATCTAAGGTACTGTATGCGCGTTCATCACCAGATTGCTCCCCCTTTGGCATTGCTGCTTTGAGGAATATGACATTTTTCTTTCAAAAATTTTTTGCATTTTTTGGAGCCCCGTGAAGCCCCTTACTATGATAGCTTCCGCCCAGTTCGGAAGTCCCGCCCACTTTCAACCAATTGTGCAAATCGCCAGTATAGATTGCTCGCATGCTAGGTTCGTCCGAACAAATAATCATGCAAAGTTTGTCTCCTAATGACACGCAGTAACCTTGCCATGGCCGTCGGGCAGGGTTCGCGTGTGTGTGATTTGGTTGAAGCTGCCTATCTAAAAAGAGTGTGAATTTTTATGAAAAGTGCTGAATTGCTTTGAAAGAGTGTGGACTATTTGCAAAGCTGGTCGAATTTGGCTTTGAAAAAGTGGAATATGGTGTGAAAAGTGTGAATTTGGTTTGAAAAGTGGTAATTTTGATTTGAAATTGTGAAACTGTTTGGAACGTCGTGAAATCGAAAGTGAAAAATGTATACATGTCTAAATTAAATTACTCATAGTCTTGCCTATTTAATGCCTCATATCTTCATGCCATTTTATTCCACAGTAAATTTCGATTCTGCGGCGAATTGTTGCACGACGAAATTTATATGTTACCGAATAAATTGAAAACTATTTTGAACAAACTTGTGCTGGATGACCTGGCCGGGAGATGCTACGCTCCTCATCCGATGCTGTGTTTCGGCTTTAGCAAAAGATGCGGAGAAGGTCACGGATTGTACAGGATAGGTACAAATTATAGCAGTATAGCGCATCTGCAGAATCTCTTTGGTTTTTCTGGGTTTCCACTTCGTTTAGACCACGGCATTTTTTGTGCGCCACCGAAATTAATGTTATTCGCTACTGATGGCGATTATATGCTAACTATATGTTAAGCGCTTCTTCCTGCGCTAGATTTGAACACTGCACAGCGCAACGACAATCAATTGAAACCGTTTTTTTTATGAGTCTGGAGCTTTAATCATATCAGAGTTACAAACATACATTTACTCACCTCAAGCACAAGCGCTTCTTAGACTAATCCTACATTCGTGTTGCCTTGCTTTTCTGTCCCGTATATAGTAATTCCCCTTCAATCGTTGAAGAACATCGTTTTAGTTATGTTAGAAGATTCAGTAGTAGTACTTGAATCCGCCGACGCTGAGGTTGCTGTAGTGAATCGTGATGAAGCGCAACCACTAGGAGCTACCGCTCCTGCAATTCGGTTCAGATTCCCTGAATCGTGGATTTTTGTCAACATTAGCGCAAGGCAAGTATAGGCTAATGGTTTCTGTTTAGAAATGATCGGTGGAAATCCAAATCAAAGCTATGGCACCATTCGTTCCTAGCAGGTTTTTTATAATGCGGTTGTGATCACATACATGGTTTTCGATTCTGTCGACCTTCCGTAGATACGCTGTACGCTGTGTTGCGAGGGAGATCCTGACCATGTGCGAGGTGGAAAGGCTGTAAGAGGTGCCACAGATGTCCTTCGAAGCAGGGCCCGTCAGCCGTTGTCGAAGATTTTTGCAGAATACGGTCCCCTTGAAATTTCATCCTCTGGTATGACCCCCTTCCTCAGCTCTGTCCTACCTACCATCCTCCTAAATTTTCCAATCTTCTCAACTTCCCATCCCATTTTTGCGGTTCTTTTTTTAATGAAAATTCTCCTTGAAAGAGTACGCAGCCTAATGTGGAGGAACAACAAGCAAACGCGAGAGAACTCAGACAGATTACGCGTTTGGGTATGGTTAGTTGTAAGTCTGCTCGTGCTGCATTTGCTTATCTGCCTTTTTTCAGCTGTGGGTGATGACAAACAAGAACACTAAGCTATCACTACCATCCAGCCTCCTTCCAGGCGCATTTTCCGATGACGAAAGTTGTACACTTCTGCAGCTGCACCTCACAAGTTTGTATCACTCTGCCAGCTGCCCACCTCAATATGCAGAAGATTGGCCTTAGGATGACCGCACATCGTATCTTTAAATCTTGCCCCGTCATCAAGTCAGCGAAATATTTTAGATCCTTACTTGGACACTCTGGCTACTCTATCACACTCTCATCTTGACCAGGCCTTTCTATTCGGCCAGTGTTTTTCAGATCAACATTCCGTCTGAATGCCGACTCTTGATTTCGCAGAAGTTCCCCTACAAAGTTTGAAGCAAAAAATTGAAAGTATGGCGAACGTAGGCTATAGAAGGAAGGGAGCCGTGACTCTCTATAGAAATTTGAGAGGCGAGGGCGTTCTTTTACACTCATTGAACATGCCATCTACGGGTTGTTTTCCATCACCAGTTGGTAGCATGCAGTTTATTCCCGAATCGCCATGGAAAGCATTCCTGCCTCAGTGAGCTTCTGTCGCCCTCAGACAAGCAGCTTGACAGTGCACGACAGTGCATCCGCGTTAAGGCGTGCGGGCGAGCAATGTGTACTACGAAATCTAAGGAACAAGGAACGCGGAACAGGGGAGATTACACAGACCTGAGGCTTCTCGCCACCCTTTTTGCGTGGAAAGTTAATGGCATATTCACGCCGCAGTGGATCTGCTCATCTCGCACGGCGAAAGGGATGCGCCCAACTCCCTACATCTCGAACTTCAGCGATTATAATTCGCAAACATGGCGACCGCGACTCCACTGCTTCAAGCTCTAAGCTGTTGAGTCCTAGCAACTGCTAATTCAATTCAATAATTTTGAGAAAAAAAGCTTGAATCTGAACCAGTCCGGCTGAAGTCGCTCTCGAATATAACACGTTTCGAGGTGTTAATGCCTGCAAACGCTCTCTCTCGACTCAAGATTCAGTTGCGGTGCTATGGCTTTTGTAGTTCACCAATGCTATTTTGATAAAAATCAATGATCATGACAGCGTAGTTTTTCATCTTTTGAGCACTCTTCAGTCGTGCATCCGTGGTGGAATGAGAGTGGAAATGCACTTGATAATGACTATGGCGTGTGTCTGACTCCTTTGCAGTGCGACCAAATCAGCATTAAATCATTTATCACTCTTAGATTTTAGTGATTTATTATCGTATTGCCGATCGGATGGCATAACGTTTGTCCCGGTGCGATGCACCAGAGGGTGCCATGTCGCATGCGGCAGCGCCCAGTTCACCTCCTGACCATAACAATAAGTGATAGAACAAGTTTCAGAGAATGGCTGTTGATTATTTTGAGAATTAGTGGAAGAGTTTTGGTTCCCAAACAACATTCATTCCACGGTGTGTTAGATACTAAAAAAGAGACTTCTCGACTCTGATGTCTTGCAATTGCATGAAGTTCACCGCTGTCGGAAATTGCTAAACTTACCTTTGACGTGCAGGTAGACAATCTTGCGTCTTTTTGCTCTTCAGCGAGGAGATCTTTTCGCAGAGACGCACTTTTTGGAAGCTAGGGAGGTCACTCTTTTCACCCGTTAAGACGAATACCGCTTCGCAGCATTTGCCCATTCATTTCCATTGCCAGAATTGAAATATAAGGATTCATCCGGGCAAGTTCCTGCAAACGATCTATACAGTTTACCTCCTTAATGTCCGTCTTCCTTCAAATCCCTAGTAAGTGCACGAGTTGATGGCCTATGCTCCTTTAATAGTGCGCTGCTTCGATGTTCCTTGTGGCGAAAATCCATGTTCCTGGAATTAAAATAGATGTAAGTGGTGAGTGCATCATAGAGGCTGTTGCGGTCATCTGTACAGTGAGTAATCAGCAAGTTCCTATGCACCACGCCCAGTTAAAGAGTTCATTCAATACAAGCTGGCAAAAACAGAACGAGAGGAAGCACCGGCAAGTCAAAAAAACAAGCCAAACTTTAACCATGTAAGTTACAAGGAAGCCGTTCGGAAATACGCTAGCTAGAGTGAAAAAGCTCTGCGCCGCACAATAAGGGGTGGCTTCACGCAGAAAAAGTGCTGAAGCTAAGAGCGCGGATCCGTGGAGACTCAAGAACTCTTTATCGCATTATCGGTGAACTGACTGGAAACTCGAAAAACTCCAACGTGCACATTGAAGATAGCAGTGGCAGGTTGCCCAGAGAGCTATGAGAAGCTAGATACGAAAGATGGCTCGAACACTTTCGCGATGTCCTCAACCAGCCGAGACCAATGGAAACATATTGTTTCGATGAATCAATCAATGATCTTTCGGCGAATCATGAAGATACGATACATGGACCGTGTCACGAATGAAGAAGTTCTACGACGGTGCGGTATGAGCAGCCTTCACGTGATTGTGGCACGGCGTAGGCTTCGACTGGCTGGCCACATATTGCGCATGCCACAACATCGAATCCCAAGAGTGGCCATGTTCTGGATTCCTCCAGGAGCCAAGCGAGCACGAGGCCGTCCCAGAAACTTGTGGAGACGAGACTGACTTGCGAATCATGAATGCTTCTAGGGACCAGGCCGAGGAAATCGCGAAAGACCGGCAACAGTGGAAAGAATTCGTCGCCCCGAATTCGTGTGCTCAACAGCACGGGAGGAACTAAATAAGTAAAGTAGGATGTAGGAGGGGCTCGCACTCGAGGAGGAGATCAGAGGCGGAGGGGAATGGGTGTTTTCGTTCCCACCCATATTCAAACACCGCCATTTATTCCATCGCGATGATGCAGCCTGCCTCGGGTAAGCCTCATTCGGACTTAGAAAGCAGGGCATTGCATCGGTAAGAGGTCGCAGACAAGCATTCACTGTGCAGTTACACCCAAAAACATCGATCAATTACAAATCTTAGCCTCGTTGCCAAACCTCTTTCGAAATCTGCTGCTGCAGATCTGCTCGTCCCGCACACTGGGAGGATTTCACATCTGGCCGCCTTCATACTTCTCGACCAGGTTAATAGATCAAGCGACTGCGATTAACCGCCCTACACCGCTAATCATTATACCGCTGTAACTTCTATCAAGATCCATGAATTTTGAAACCGAAATATGATGAAGTTGCAATTAAATCGGTATTGCCACGGAGTAGACGAGACCTGAGATGTACAGTTTTCGGGTTCAGTACGCGCAGATATACTCGAAATCCCTGAGATCGGGTAGGCGTGGCTGCGTACTTGATTTTAAAATGGCGGCGGCCCAGGTTTTCGTGAGATATTGTCATTTTGGAGCAGTCGTAATCATGTCTACATCTAACACAGAACAAGATAGCAGTTGTTTCAAATTGAAGTATCCCACGAGAAACCCGTCCTATGCCATGCTCAAAAGCCACGCCTACTCCGTCTCAGGGATAAGGAGTGTATGTACATTGCAATGACCCTCGCTGTTTACCCCCGACCGGTTCTAGAGATTCTAGTCTGGATAGTTTGATGTTTTTTATGTATGTAGCTAACCAGTATCTTCGGTCATGCATCCACAGTGGAGTGATGGTGGGAGTGCCTTGGAAATGTTGTGTGTATGAATCCTTTGCAGTGTGACAAACTCCGCACTAGGTCATTTTTTTACTCATAGATTTTAGTGATTTATTATCGAATTGCCGATTACCCTGTCCCAGTTGCGATGCGCAGAGAGGATGCAGGTGTTGCGGCAAAGAGCAGTCCAGAACCTGCACCAATAGTACTTAGAACGAAGTTTCCAGAGACATGGCTGTTTGATTACTTTGAGATTAGGTGAGAGTTTTGGCTCCTTATTTTAACATGAATTCCTCAAAATCTTGTGAGATCTATCGTCTAGTTCGCGGCGGGCGAAGGGGTGTGGCGGGATCAGTTTGGCGCGGTGCCAGACCCGTGCTGAAGTCATCCCGCCACGCCCCTCCGTCCGCCGCGAACAGGAGAGATTGCTGTTCATAGATTGTCCCCATTCTTTGCCGAGCGGTGGATTGCCGTGATAAGGCTGTCCCACGAAACCTCGTCGCTGTGTAATGGCGCGCTGCTAGTCATTAAGGGTAGAACTGACCAAGTTCTAGTTCCAATCTCCTCCATGTTTCACTTTTGACGTTAGTCACGCCTGGGTGATTCTATCGTGGAGAGTTCAGGCAATTAGCCATTTTCCGTCTTCTTTCATATTTCGTTTGACTACTGTAGTGGAATCATTGACTGAGCGACTAGTGTAGCGACTTACTACTTAAGTTAAACACCTATGGACTGGACTAGTAAATGTTGTAACAGAAATAATTGGTAGGTGCATCCAAATAATTCAATGATCACTTACGTAGAAACCTTACATAGAGGCCATTGTGGTCATCGTCAGTGTCAGTGAGTACCCAGTGAGTTCCAGTGCACTACGCCGAATTACGGGGTAGTATTTCGGAGATACTGATGAGAAATGTGGCAATAAGAGATGCGGAACGTTCACGTCTATCTGTGCGCTACAGGACCACTTTCCTGGCACCTGGATGGTGCTTTTCATGTGGACAAGGTGGGACAAGTCGTCTGGTGTGACTAAAGTGCCTCCTGAGGTCACTAGTGGCAACTTGTGGTTAGACAAAATTACGGCGCAGTTCTGCTGGAAGTGGGGGGAGGGCATTTCGCACTTCGTCTGCCTCCCATCATCGAATCCATTGTTCACAAATGTTGATAAGTATTTTTCAAAAGAGTTGGCAAAGTTTTTGCGAACTTCGATTGGCATTACTTCATGGCTTCGCAAGATTTCGCATACCTGGTGGCTCGCTACCAAAATGGGAAGTATCGGAGGTGCGAACTGTCCCACCCAAAACGAACTGCACCGAAATTACACTGGTAGTGTAAGCAAAGAAAGGAACATTCGAGAAGGATTTACACTGCCAGAGCACAGATTACCCGTTTCGTATGGTATCGCAGACAGTCATCATTGTCTAGCCAACCCCCGAGTCCCAGTGCGACAGTGTTGCACATGAGGATACGACAACATAAGCGGAAGGTGTTGAGAAATAGGATAAAACGAGAGAGAATGTAAAAGTAAAGGGGTATACATGCAAAGTTCATGCATATCAAGATGATGGCCAATTATACATAATAATGAAAGAGTGATATAACACGATATGAGTAGTAAATACGTGTAGGAGGAAGGAAAATTGGATTATTAATAGGTAAACAGGCATTAGGTACGATGGCTGGGCGACCGGTTGCTGTCACCGTCACTGGTGGAAGGGCTGGGTGGGGTGTGGCCAAACTATTATCCCATCCCTTCATCCAGTGACGTTGGCCGCCGCCCCCAGCATCGTTCCTTCTGCCTTTAATAAATGTGTTGTATATAGGTTCTCGAAAAATATCTTTGAAGGAGGGGAAATTATCAGGGGTATAGGTCGTAAGTTAGCATCTCATATTACTGATCTATTCCTGACGAAAGAATCGTTTCAGCTCCAACGGCGAAGCAGTTTATCAGTCCTTGGCACCAGACACAATCACATCATGGGTGGCAAGCGCATTTGCCATCAACGACAACTCCGGATTGGGTGTCGCGCCGACCACGTCCAAGGTGAGGGCTGCAGCTTGGGAGTATGTTATGCAGGACACAAAGGAGTCGTGCTGGCCACTAGAAGAGGCCAAGCACGACTCCTCTGTGATTTCCACAACATTGGGGACTCATGTATTACGCCTTTTCACGTTGGGAGGATTCCTGCTTTCGACCGCGCATAGTTTATGGTTGGAATCGTCGCAGTTATTCGGGACAGTGGGAGAAGGGCCGAATGAGTCCGCCTCCGGCTGCCTTCTATATCAATAGCAATCGATTAGTGATCGATTGATGACGAAAACAACCAGTGCCAGAAAATGCTGCGGGTGGGCTCATTCCACGCCTCTTAACATCGCCCTGAATGCTCCGACGATGTGGAGTCTCAACAATTTTGGGGCGGAAGGAACTCGAAGTTAGGGAAGAAGGCAAATTTTGAGATGATGTCGTACCGATAAATATGGGAGAAGGGGGCTCGCAATACTTTTCCACAACGCAGTGATATGCCCTGTTGTTACATTGTGTGATTCCTCGGATCCTCCGTAATCTTTTCCCTTTCAGTTGCGAGTGTTCCGTCCATTTTTCATCCGCTTGAATTTGCCATACTCAGTGAAACGTGGCGAGAAGTTTGCTTTACAAGTGTTGGTGTTCAACTACATGGAAAAGGAACAAGACGTAATGTTTGGAAATCTGCCTGAAGGGTCGTCAGTTGAGTGAAATCCGTGGACTTTAGGTTACGGTCACGCTCAAACACGATGACAGCTCTGGTTTCGACTTTTTGAATAAGGATGGCAGCATACGGAAAAGGTTTGTTCTCAGATATAGTCCTCTCATTCCCTCTCAGTTTAGGTACAAAGACCACACCATAAGCATCCTTAAAATGAGAAAGTTGATTTTCTTCACAGATTTTCACCGCTCTTAAGCGCATCGTTTACTGCATAGTCAGCGTCTGAAACATGGCTTTCGAAATTTTCCAGGCAAAGTAACGCCGGGCTATTTCAGTCGTGACACTTCTGAAAACTACAACATTCGTGTTGTGTCTGTACCGGGTGGTGGAGTGTCGAAAGCCGTCTACTTCCCCATTGTGCCAACCGAGATAGGAATGGTCAAGCTGACCGTCACGGCTCAAGCAGCCCAAGCTGGCGATGGCGTAGAAGAACCGCTACGAGTTGAGGTTAGACAGTTCACATTTACGATCGTTGAGAGGATCAAACTATCTCGTATTTGCGTCTCGTTACGAACATTGTGACATAGTACCTTCCACCACATTTGTGGCGTTCTTGTTAAAGTTGACCAGAAAAGTGTAGCCTACCCTTAGTAGCAGTTTGGCTTAGTGGAAGAGAGGGGGGGGAGGGGCAGGAAAGCATTTATTTTTCCCATCGGTCATTGCCAGTGCCTCGTACGGCGACCTGTAGATTTTGGCAGGGCGGTGCACTAGCACGAGCTCTTTCAACTGGACAACGGTTCAGAGATCTCGATAGCGTGGGACATGTCTTTTCACAGGGAATAGGAAAGTAAATCAAATCACAAAATACTACCCCCCCCCCTCATAAGCCTAACAGCTCCTTTTTTTTTTTATGGCAGCTCGCCATCTGTTATTGTTTAACTTCAGCCCGAAGGCTATCGTGTTGATCGTAACGTGCCGGTGGTGATCGACCTCAACAATGCCACGGATTTTGAAAAAGTCGTGCAGATGATGTGGCCAAGCGATGTCGTGGAGGGCTCACAGAAAGCACGATTCGAATTAGTCGGTAAGGTTCATTCAGCTACAAATCGCAAAAAAAGCAGGAAGTCAGAAAGAAGACTATAATGGCCTCGCAAAGGCCCTGAAGGGTTAAACTGTACAAATTCGTTCGCAAGAAGAACTTGTCCCATACTTACATTAGCATTACACATCATGGTCAACATCTCTCCACCTGTGCCCCAAAAGGTCAGTTTTAGCACCCGCGTCCTCCTGATTTCCTCGATTTCTTGCACGAAAAAATCAAAGCTATCTTTTTTGCATCTACGATTGTATGCGAAGTGATGACGTGTGATAAAATACATCTTGTCATCATTGAAAAATGTGGAGGTATTGTTACTTCATAAGATGGAGAGATTACGCAGAGCTTGAGCTGCAGAGCTTGAGTGGACTTTTTATTATTTTAGCGAAGATTCGGTTCGAGATTCTTTCGATGTCCACCGAAAATTCACCATGTTTCTCATCTTACTGTGGTCAGGAATAGCCCAGATCCACTAGCGCACCAAGAGCTTCGCAGTGTAACTTATGGATGAGCCTTATGGGTGATCACCTCACAGTCAAGGGGGGGGGACGGTGTGCGGAGGGCGGGCGGGAAGGATGAGCTCGCCGCCGGCTGCTTCGATTCACTAATAGAGAACGAGTAGTGATCAGTCTAGGAGGAAAACAGCCAGTCGTGAAAACGTATCGGGTAGGGATCATTCCATCTCTTTTGAACCTCCCCGACCGGTTAGGACATCATGAACTGTACTTCTTGAGGGTTCATTTTTGCTCTCACAGAAGGGCGCTGGTCACAGCTTTGAGTGGATTTATCTCCATTTACATAGTGGTCTTGTTACGCGGTCCTGCCACAGCTTTTGTGGAAGACTTTGTAGAATCAATTTACGCACGCACTCATGTCCAGCGCATTCTTGACATACTTGTGGTGACTTTTTGTTCATCTAAGGGTTACTATGCAGAGGTTACATCTATAAAACTAATATCGTGTCATGCTCCCAAGGTATAGAGAGTCATCTTCAAAAGTTTTTGTCATGAGAAGAAAGTTTCAAATGTTTTCTTCTTTGTGCAGGGGACATCATGGGACCAGTGCTGTCAAACATCGAAGGCCTTGTACGTATGCCTTACGGATGTGGGGAACAGAACATGCTTAATTTTGTTCCAAATATTGTCGTGTTACGCTACCTGAAAGCCACCAACCGAGCTGAGCCTACCATCGAAGCGAAAGCAGTGAAATTCATGGAAGCCGGTTATCAACGAGAACTCACCTACAGGTATGGGAAAGTTCAAATTGCAGAGTGAAAGATCGTCCTCTAAGCTTTTCGTGTTTTGCAGGCGTAACGACAACTCATTCTCAGCATTTGGCGAGAGCGATAAGTTTGGATCGACGTGGTTGACAGCATTTGTTGTTCGATCATTCGCTCAAGCTCGCGCTTACATTTTTGTCGACCCTACCGTACTCACAAAAAGCATCGCATTCCTTAACGGGCAACAAATGGTACGTTGGACCATCGTTCTTTGCTCACTTGAGTCAAGATTTAGTGCTTAAATGAAGCTCTGCAGGAAACTGGAGCTTTCGCGGAACACGGTGAAGTGCACCACAAGGATATGCAGGGAGGAGCCAGTGAGGGTGGTATCGGTCTCACGGCGTATGTTGTGGTAGCGTTGCTTGAGAACGGGGTAAATGCTGGATTTCATTTGCGGATGGTCCGTAATCGCTTCAGTCAATCAAACTGGTTACAGATTCGCAACGACAACGGTATCGCTTTTCTGGAAAAGCACCTCGATGACCTGAAGAACGACTCGTATGCGTTGGCGGTTACTGCGTATGCGCTGCGATTGGCCAATAGCGATAAGAAGAAGGACGCCTTGGCAGCTCTCGAGAAGTTGCAGATTGTTGACAAAGGTAAATGCTTTCTGAATCTAAGCGCTCGCTGTTCATTTGTTCCATTTATATTTCTTTACTTTTATTAAAGAAAAGTAACCT
>MU931448.1:0-12196 GCA_036418165.1 Cooperia oncophora
TATGAGTGCGTATATGCCAACTGCCAGGTAACCTGCAAGGGCGGTCTGGTTCTGTTATGCCAGAAGAACCTTGAGGGGACAGCGATGGTGCCAGTGAAACGGCTCCAAAGCCCTTAAAAGTTGGATAAACCTTTTGAAATGTCATCCATAGCACGAATAAACACCCAATTTCCGAGCTATCGACTGAGAGATCCCATTAAATACGACAAAGTACCCAGGCATATCGGACATATCGGTCAGATGTGGAAACCTCAGAGGGAAGTCACATATGGTCGCTGGAGGACGGGGGATCGTATTTGCTCGTTGCTTTTTCGTATACCCACAATCAAAGTCCCGTACAAAAAATATTTTTGCTAGAATTACTCGAAATCAGTAGTTGTTGGGCAGTGACCCTGTCCCGCTTCACGCTCGACAGCAGTTTTTTTTTTGTAAAAAAAAGAGTTTGGAAGACTTTTTGGTTGTTATGAAAAATGGGAAACGTTAGGAAGATGGTGAACAGCATTTAAAAGTGGGACGGGGTCGAGTTCCAAATGAAGGGTTTGAAAGAGGGTCGTACATTGATTTCCAAGCGACAGAAAGTGCCCTGTGTGTAGGTACCGTAGCTATTATACCAGTTACACATTAGTTACACAGAAGGCTTTCTCCGCATTATTCGATTTGTTACGTATACATAGGGCGCCATGGATCACATTAATGTACGCGTAAGTGCTGACCTAATTTTGGAAATATTAATTCTATTTTTCAAGAATCAAGTGTATTTGTAGACACGGTTATTTCGTTAACCGAATATGGCACGTAAGAGCTATTCTGCGTACTTAATATAGAACAGTTATTTCCCCCATTGTCAGTTCTTCTATCACTTTGGAATGGCAGGAAAGAAGAAGCGAGTACGACATGCGTAGGCATTTGATTCGTCAATCTTATTAGACTGCTGAAGTTATCATCACCACTGAATATCAGTACTCGTTTGATAACAGCGGGAAACTAAACGAAACTGTGGGACGAAACTGTGAGATAGTTCGGAGGGGGGGGGAAGGGGTCGTTTTGCACTTCGTTATTTCCAAATGACGTGTCGACCCATCTAGAGAGCCATTTCGTGAGCTTACATGAGTTGACAGTGCGACTCGACGAGCTTTCCCCAGCTTCAGAAGGTTCACAGTCCACCAGAGTGGGCTTCAAAACAGAAGTAGTGAATCAGCGAAGGTGCAAAATTCTCCCACTCTCCCTCTCTTCGCCAAACTGTGCCCAAAATTAATTCCACAGAGTTCAAAATGCACAAAACCGTCAAGAAAAGATCCGAAATTATTTATCTTGCCAGATGGTGGTGATCAAGCGAAGATGGCGTAGTGACACGGGGCAGCGTAAAATGCGCACGGTCCCGAGATCGAATCCCTGTTTGGCTCCCGCCAGGACCAAGCAAGCCCTCTGTCCTCCCCGTGATAAGAGCACTGACCGCATTCTGAATGGAAGTGGAATGAGTAACGCTTCATTCAGGGATTGATCAAAGACGATACTTTATTCTTTTTTTCCATCTTAAAGGGGCTGATTAATTCGGGAAGAGAAAAACCAAATGGGAAGAACTGCGTGAGCCAGCTCATCCCTATAGACAGAGCCCCGAATCCAGAAAACCTATGAATGGGCTTCAGAGAGATCCCGATAAAACCATGAAAGGCATGTTTCTCCTTCACCAGGATTTTTTTGCAATATTGCCTTTTTGCACTTGCATAATTGATTGAAACGATGTCAAATGTATTTTACGAGTCCTCCTGTCTTGATGTTCGGCTCTCACCCAGACAACCAAGCCTTAACCCTCCGGGGACGGTGAAGGTGCCAAAATCGTCTGGGAGGATAAAACACTGACTTGTACATCGGCTGGCCACCGCAAGTCATTGTATAGGCCACATCGCATTCAATAAGCCACTACGATTCTGAATGGAAGTAGAATGCGTGCCGCATTCCAAAGAGGGATTGAACAAAGGCGACAACTTTGTCCTGTATGCAACTGTATGCTGATTTTTGCTTGGGATTGTAAAAGCACTTCAACATTTGGATAAAACTTCTTCTCTTTTTGACTGTAATCCAGAAAACCTATAAATGGACTTCAGGGAGATCCCGATAAAACCATGAAAAGCATGTTTCTCCTTCACCAGGATTTTTTTGCAATATTGCCTTCTTGCACTTGCATAATTAACTACTGTTGACTGAATCCGTTTCATTTGACCTAACTGCACTTATTAAACTATTCTACTTCAATAAACTCGCATTACCATACAATGTTCCTTCCCTTTCTTCTCATTTTTGCTAAAGATCACGAACTAATGGTCACAATTAACTTCCTTTGTGCAAGCGTAATGTGCAACAACTTGATAATCTTCCCTCCTAATTTGCGGATTTTATCGGATTTTATTGATGAAAATCACAATGTTGCACAATACCCACTTAATAATCCGAATCCGAAAGCCATCTCACGCTTTTGCACCTGTAAGCTATTTATAGGATCGTAGAAGATGAAGGATGAATTCCTCGCCATTGATCAATCCCTTTCTGGATGCGGCACGCACTCCACTCCCATTCGGGATGTAGTGGCTTAATGATTCCGATGTGGCCTATACAATGACTAAGGGGAGCCAGCCGATGTGCAAGTCAGTGTTCTTAGGCTAACTCCTACTCCTCCTACTAGACGAACCTCATCACAATTTTCGTACCCGTAGTGTGGAAGGCACGGTTGGCCTGGGCGGGGGCAAACAACCATATGATACCCGACGGGGACCGCAGAGCATTTTCCACTGCACCTTCCCCCATCTTCATAGGATCACGGGAGCCCTTATTAGTGATCAATGTATTCCTACGAAAGAAGTGGGTGGGGATCGGATACACGCCGTACATAATAGGATCCAGGCCGAGTTCCGAATAGACTCTCGCCCAGGCCAACTAATCGTTCTATCAACCGGGAACAGTAAACCGGTACCAGATTCGGACAGGATACGAACACGATAGTAAACGTCCTATGTTATAGGGAAATTTTCATTTTCCATTTGCGCTCCTCTTTTTCGTAATGAGACTTTTCATCCCCTGAGCATGTAATCCAGGAGACCGAGCTGTGATTGGTGCGAGAGTGCCGTCACGACTCCCGCACCAGAATCCAGCTGAGTTGTACACTCACTCCGTAATTGCAAGCTTAGGTTATGGGCTCAAGCATGAATGTGTGGGAACTGGTTGACCTACCAGTGGAAAAAGAGCTCAGAAAATCCAATGAAAAAGCCTAAAATAAAGTCCGCTTGGTTGTAGTACTGTATGAGCACGCCGATGAAAAACGCAAAGCGGCTACACACAGCGGAAAAACCTTGAACAGCGAAAGAGAAACGAATTCTACAAATTATTCCTTTTGGTTTTCCTTGACCTGTGTGCCAAAACATTGTGGATAAAGTATGCCTAGAAGAACTGTCTCAAACCAGTAAAAACGACTTCAAGCAAAATCAGAAGTACGTGATAATTTAGGTTCCACCACCCAAGACCAGCATACGGATTACATAGGACTGTACAAAAGCCTTCACAACCCCATCGGGCATCTCTGAGATGACTCGAGGCATGAGACAAAGAGAAAAAGACCACCCAACACGAGTGAAAAGTTCTATGCATCTTAAGGAATTCGAATATCTGGGATGCTCCTGCGGGTAGTGAGAACTCTAATCAAGCCCACAGTAAGCAATACGAATTCAGAGGACAGACAGTTTTTCCTTATTGAATTCACGCTATTTCCTCACCATTCCAGTGTACGGCTGCTGAGTAAGAGTTCCGAAAACCGATTTTGTGCTTTGCTCCAAATTTGTTCTCGCAGCTGTAAGTTCAGCTCGATCCATTCAGCCGCAACCATAGGGGGTCATGGGCATTCAAACCTGGTGCGGGCGGAATATCTGACTGGTAACGCCTTGAGAATCTGCAAATTTGCGAGGTTTACTTGAAAAGGGCCCTACTCTCGTGTAATCGCGGAATCTGCTGTGGTCGTGGAGGTTCGCAGAATGAAGGTGCAGTTAGCTGAGAAGTGTTTTGCTAGTTCGCTCATTGTTTCGGCGGATATTCTGATATATACCACTCTCGGATTGAGCCTAAAATAGAGAGCTAATGTGTTTTAGGTGTGATTCGCTTTACTGATATGCTTTTTCACTCAGTTTGCAATGTGCTCGAAAGCCACAGGTGCCGGTGGGACTAGTAGTCTAGGCTGAACGTTCTGCTTCGTTCATTGTCGCGTGAACTAAATCGTTCGAATCACGAGGTAAAAAATCCTATGACAGAGCTATCAACATTTTTGTGAAAAAATTAGCACGATGTTCCGATACCAACTAACTGGTCCGTTTCACAGTAGAATGAAGCAATCTTGATTTCTGCACCTGATGTGCGAATGCTTTGCATGGCTGTAAGTTTTGCGCCTCTCCCCCCCCTCGCCTACCCCAGACCTCTCCCCAGACCTACAGCCCAGAACCTATAGATTCCGTGACATACATGGCTAAAAAAAGTGGCGGCTTAGAAAAAGGAAGGAACTTTTCATCGAAGGGTTACAGACATCATGTGGCAAAAGCAGACTCGTTCAAAACCGTGCATACTCCAAATCTATGAGATGCGATAGTCGCGGCCTGATTCCTCTAGATGTGGCGATGTGTGCTCTTTGGTGCGATACTTGCTTTTGGACGCTTTAATCACGTCTTTCTAAACACAGTACAAATTTGCAATTGTTCTATATTTGAAATGCTCAAGGAAAAGCCGACAGAACACGTCCAAGTGAAATGCGCAGTGACGAATACCACGTTTCAGGTGATCGAGAAAAAACTGTTCTTTTTTTCTAGGACTTCTTATCTGGGGACATATCGTTGAGTTCCGATTCGAGGCATCAAACCCAATAGTCTTCCGGGCTTATCCTTTTGCAGATGGCGAACCAGAACTAACGAACTCTTCCGAAAACAAGACCAGTGACACCACCATCTGCAAGCCTTCAAAAGTCATAGTAACAGCTATTCAACTTGAATCTTCACATATTTCAGTTTCTGGAGTGGGCAATCTCACGCAGTAAACTCTCATTTTTTTTCACTTGTTTCCCACATATTATATCCAGAGAAAAAACTAGTTTTGGCTAAGTTTATGAACAGATCAGGCACGAGAATGGTGTGAAAGGGCCCGCCCAGCTCAGTTGTTCTCCCACTCACCCACTCCTTCAAATATGCAAATTCGTAGTAGAGCGTGAAGAAGTTTCCATGCTAATCTCGTAGTAGAGCGTGAAGAAGTTTTCATGCTAAATATCATGTGACGGTCCTTTAGCTAGTCTCTATCCTCCTCCAGGCTTCTGGCTGAATAACTTTGCGTGTTCATAATCAACTACGTGATTCATAAGCTCTATTTTAGCTCTGAATAATTTCCAAACATATATCCCGAAATGCTGGTCAGAAGAAGAGTGGAAAATTTTTTATTCACGATGTAGACCTGTGCTTTTTTTACCTGTATAGTGTGGGAATTTACCCACACGTCATGAGTAGTGATAGGCTGGTAGTCGCCATCGTATGGAGAGGTGTTCCTCAAATATGGAGAGGTTAAAAGCACAATGAGGCTCAGAGTACCTCTCAGTTCATCGGTAATATTTATTTATTTATTAGTATAGACGGAAACTGTCGGCAAATCCGCTTCATCCATTGGTATGCCAGTTCTGAAACAGTGCAGTAGGTGCTAGCAGTAGCGTGTAAGACCCAGTGGCTGGCTGCGTCTGCCCACACGGTCACAATGCCTTAGCAAAGGAACGCAAGTCGTTCAGCTCCTACCATGGAAAACCATCTACAAGGAGCTTCTACTCCCGCGAGCACTGGCCTCCTGAAGCATGCTGTTAAAGTTCTATAGCGCTTGCACTAGTATTTGAATCCGAATATTGGTGAAAAAAATGAAAAAAATCACCTAAAACGAGCGAAGAGCCGCGCGTACTCCCGGGAGCACACGATTTGCCGAAAGAGGAGTTTTTGCATGTACTCCCGGGAGTCAGGCCGGCTTGAGCGTGTTAACTACTGTGCTGACTATCGTCCTGCCCATAGTATCTGAGCCGCACAACCCACCATTTTTGAACGCGAGGCGTGCCTTCAATAGCCTCTGCATTGATTTCTAACCCGCTTGAGATTATTTTGGTGTGGGAGCCTCCTTGCGTTACTTCCAACAAATGGAAAAAACGATTTTTTCTTCGAAGTGTTAATGTTGAGGTATTCCTTGACCATGCTGCTACGACAATAAAATTTCCTGTGTTACATTCTCCCGTTACGAGCTTTCATTTATTTAGCCTGTGTAGTTGCTTGTCTGCGGAAACACTGGGCTGCTGTTAACCAAGCGTTGATATCATCGTCATTAGACGAGGCACTTCTTGGTCCATGCAGAACAGACTTCCTTCTTCCGAAGGCTTCATGACGATGAGCGAAAAATTGTTTTTCAGCATCACCATATAATCAAGGCTCACGTTGTGAAGTATTAAATTCGTGTTAGCAAAGAAAAAATAAAGCTTTCTTTAGCCAACAAATCGCTTCGCAATCTTGCATATTTACTGAATCGGTTATTTCTCATTCCATATTTGCACAAAGCAGCTGCTGATAGTTGGTCTAGCTTCCGATGGATTGAAGGCTACTTTCGTATTTACAAAGCACGACTTCTGCTGATTAAATCTCTCTTCCAGAAGATTGGCTTCTGCTGATTACATCTCTCTTCCAGAAGATTGAAGGCAACATTGAAGGCAAAGTTACGGTAGATCGTATGAGCGTGTATTGGTCCTACGGAATGACTCAATGGTTCAAATTCTTTCTAGTACGATAACAAAGAAGCATCAGTGAAGAACACGATGCTAAGCCTGACTTTAGCAGCCTGGTCAGCACGAAATGCGCATTTACTCTCGCTTAGAACTCGCTCGACTACGGTAATGCTCATGGCATGGGTTTTTTTTTGCAGGTCTTGCAATTAAGTACCGCTTTTGATGGTGACTGACGTGGTAATAAACATCATCCTAACCATGAGCTCAATCCAGCTCAATCCAGCTCAATCTCATGTCGCTAGGAAATCAGAGTCACCGATTCAGCTTAGTAACGTTTAAGTGTTGTTGATGAAGATTGAAGATTAATTATGAATAAGTTTGAGAGCGCACCATCACCAGGCCAGAAAATGTCATCCGAGCCAATCATCGCTCTCTCCATTAGCATGGCGTTTACATAGCGGTTTCCCCGAGGAAGGTGCCCTTATAAGGGCCCTATCAAGCCACAACTTTACGTCCCAAACGCCCGCCCGCCCGCCCGCCCACAAATGGACGACCGTTCCTGACGCTCGTATTCATTCATTTGCTAAGCAAATTATGAAGCGAAGGGATTGGTATGAAGATGCTGCATGCATACATGGGTACACATATGCAGCCGTATCTTCGGTAGCGGTGATTGGTAAGATGCCTACTCGTCCGAAATCGATTTACAAGTCACTGAGAACGGAGGCTTTTTCTTCGCAGGATTTTGACCGTTTCACTCCGTTCTTTCGCCATTTCCCCACTATACAGCGCCCTACTAGCATTTTAGGCTAAGTAGGAAACCATCGTGCCAACTGCCTTCAATTTCTGGAGCTTCATTTTTGATCACCATGATCTCTCGTTTCTGTCGACTAGAGATCAGCTACCCAAGTAGATGAAGGGAGATAAGGCATTTAGTCGTTCCAGTCGACAAGCTCTAGCAAATATGAGTGCCCATGGCAAGAAAGGAGAGCTGGCTAGATCAAGTAGGTTGCCAGCAGGGACTATAGGTTCTGGGCCAGTCCTTCGATCACTACCATCGATGAATAGATAGATGAAGGGGTAGAATCATTTGAGAGAACCAAGTGTTGTGGGCGTTGAAGCCAGTAATTCCACTTAGATACAACCCACGAACTCGAGTTTTCTTCAGACTTATAGACATTCATAACAAACACCTTCCTGAAGTTTTTGCGATGCGAAATTTTATTTGTAGCACTCTTCCGCTGACAGATAACTAGTACTGGTTACTAGCTGCAAAACAATAGGATGAAGATTCTTGTGCAGAATATTCCTGACTGTTTCCCGCCTTTCTCAGAATCAATTCACGAATCCGAATTCACGAATCAATGTCGGACCAACTTAGGCGCTGGTCAACTAACCCCTCTCGTGCCCTTTGGTCGTCTTCAACCTTTATAAACTTCTGTGATTTGATGAAAACTAGTACTACTACTACATACTTGAACATCGCCTTGTGATTCATTCTTCAGGAAAAACTTATTGAAACGCAGCTCCTGGTATGAACGTAAAAGGGGCACGTGATACACCAGCGGTATCCACAATTTTTGCTTGGAGTAGCTCTTTCGACAATCTAAATTTGGCAAATGCGGTCACGATCCCTGCAGGTTTTTAATTATTATAACTGCGATGACACACTCGTCAACATTATATGTAAGTTAAGCCTACTCAATCCTCAGGTTTAGTAGCTTAAGATAATTTATGTGATTATACGGAAATAGCCCCCCCCCCATGAGACGTTTGTAAACCTCTTATGAGCTCTGTTTAGTGACATTTCCTCGAATTAAATAATTTTTATAGCGGTATTGAAAGTACAAAATACAACAGGAATGTATTGTACGATGTAACAATTGACACGCAAAACATGGCCCGTTCATCTCAAACACGACGGCTACACTCAAATACATCGCTTCTATACAGCTATGTACATGATCTACATGAACAGTAATTACTACAGAGTAAAGAAGATCCTACATACAGTACGACGTAGAGGTGCGCGTCGGATTC
The DNA here is from genome assembly GCA_036418165.1 of Cooperia oncophora. Classification (NCBI taxonomy): domain Eukaryota; kingdom Metazoa; phylum Nematoda; class Chromadorea; order Rhabditida; family Trichostrongylidae; genus Cooperia; species Cooperia oncophora. The sequence continues at coordinate 8,807 of MU931448.1, forward strand.
CCGTAGTTCAAACAGTATACGTTCTGAGATTTTGTGGAAGAAGTTGATGAACAATCGTCAAATGCTGGTGAAACTGCGTCTGAAGCCTTTTCGTCGTTCGGCGAGTGTCATGGCTAGTAGACGTTGGCGGCGTTGCTGTTGCTCTTGCTGTCGGAGCTCCAGACAACCGTCAAGATCGACATTGATATGAATCATAGTAAATAAAGGGACTGAGCTGGCTGCAGGAATATGTAAGAGCGTTCGGAGCGAAAGTGTTCAGACACGGTGCTTAGTAGCGGTGAATAACTGAAATGGCACTACGAGAAGGCCGCCTTTTATAGGGGGAACGAGCCCCGGCCACGCCCACATCAGCAGAATACTTTGGAATTCATAACGACCCCCACAGTATCTTATCCCTAGGCAAAGGAGGCGTGAGCAATGCAAGATTATGTGACACTAGACGAGAGCAACCTCCTGAGCCATTACCCTACTAGTGGGCTCCTAAGAAAAAGTTATAGCTCATCGCAGTTGCATCTCGAGTCAGTCAAGTTTATTGATGGCGTTCCTTTGAGATGCGAACAGGACACCGTATCCTCTGGAGATACAAGATTGGACGGCTATACTCTGAAATGCAAGATAATAGTGAAAAACTACCCACTTTAATCTTGAGTCGTATAGGGTTATAAATGCATTTGCTCTTTAGGGACCAATGAGATGGCAGAACCAAACGTAAGCCGATCCGAAATTAAGCGATGGATCGCGTCCATGGTAACTGCCGACATGTGCATATGCATGTGCAAGCGATCCGAAATCAAGTGGTCCGAAATTAAGCGATGGATCGCGTCCATGGTAAATGCCGACATGTGCATATGCATGTGCATCGCTTTCATCGCCTGTGCTCCGGCTGATCATCGAGTTGCTTCAGCGTGCGCCAGTAACGTCTTCATTCTTCCGCACAAAGAGCTAGAGTTGCCTATTGGTTCTCTGTGCTGAGAGAGTGCGATGAACACGATATCGTTCGTTCAGAGCTTTCACAAACCAGGATATGAAGTAAAGTACGCAGATATATGAACAATAATGCAGAACAGGGAACGTGACTCCATGTTCTATTTTCGCTTCTCCTGGCCTCTAATCTAATCGTCTTAAGGAATTTTCGGGAGCTATACATTTTCCTTTCACAAATTACTAATATTAATAGTAAACAAGAACACATTTGGTGATGAAACTGAACATTATTTCCGACGAATTACTGTAGGTCGTCGGCAGATGTCTTTTTATCTTATTCGTAAAAGATTCAATGTGATCTCTTCTGTTTTTATCGTTTCACTGAAGTGTTACTAAGTACGCCAACCAATCCGTACCCTGTCCTGCCTGTGATGATATCGCATTTGGGGGCAGGGACATTTCTAAAAAATTTTCCACTTTTGTAGTTGCTATAGGGACGTTTTGCCATTCATTTTTCCATCATCTGAAGAAAAAATTACGTGCTGGTTCATTTGCTACAGTTCTCCTGGATAGAGTAACGATATATGTCAATCCTCCCTCATCAGCCATTTGCCACACAGTATAGCTCTCTCATCCAGACGGCCCGTGTCTAGCTGATGGTAACAAAGCGGCAACTGCTACTCCCTGGACACGCCGTCGGAAGGGTCGAGGAGGATCGGAACAAAATGCAGAAGTTTAAAGTTTCGACCTAGATGAGAAAACGCCATCAAGATGGACCTCACTGAAGACGATGCTACAATGGGTGGAGATGCTCTGAGTAAGAATGGCAATGACCCTCAGGCGCCAGAGCAGTAGGAAAAAAATAGGAAGAAACTATTGGGTTCAAACGGCATGTCACAGTACTACATGTGTCACATCCCTAGTCTGACGACCAATCAACAGTGCAGACTGGTCCAGTTAATTCGTCGCTCAATCAGTAGGTATAGAAGTTTTCTAATGATAAGAAGTGTTCAGAATTTTATGCTGGCAGTTTTATGATCTCCTGTATCACCTGTGCTCCCGTTGATCATCGAGTTCCTCGAGCGGGCGCCAGTAACGTCTCCATTCGTCCCTGCAACGTGCAAGAGTTGCCCAATGAACTCTCTCTGCTCGAGGGACACGATGAACTTCATACCATTCGTTCAGAGCTTTCACGAAGAAGTCTGACCATCGCATAGGCGGTCGTCCAGGCGTTCGCTTGACATCCCGTGGAATCCAGTCGGTGATCGCTCTGGTCCAGCGGTCGTCCTCGAAACGCATGACGTGCCCGGCCCACCTGATCTTCGAAACCTTGGCAAAAGCGGCGGCGTCTCTGATCTTCGATCGTCGGCGGAGTGCGGAGCTCCGGATTCCCTCTCTCACTTGCGTGTAGCGGGAAACTCCGAGCATCGCCCTTTCGATGGCGCGTTGAATAACGCCGACCGCATGCTCATCCTGCTTTCGTAGAGTCCAGTCTTATAATATTCCTAAATATCATACATTTGTGAAGTGGACATGGCGTAGTGACAGGTGCCCCCCTCCTTGTCAGCCGCGTAGTCCGAGACTCACATCGGCTTCCGCTCAAGCGAGCCACCATCCACTCTCAGAAGCAGTAAAATAACGCCAGACTCGTCCTAGTCAGCTGCACCCCACAAGACGCTGTACCGGCGCATCCAGTAAGCCGCTATGATTCTGATCGTAATAGAATGCATGCACCTCCCTATATGACAAATGCTAGTATGCTGAGAGAAATCTGTACTAAGAGTACTGAGTCTTGCGCTCAAGCGTTTTCCCTTGCTCGCCCCTTGGTGAGTGGCAAAAGCTCCTTGGATTAGGAAACAACTCTTCTAAACTGCAGGAATGACTTACCAATCAGAATTTTCAGAATCCTTATGAAATCTCGCGTCGATTCGCAGCATTGATCATGACATTCACGTTGGTGGTGATTAGGGCTCCGGATTCTGGGATGAGCTACGCAGATTAGCACAGAGCTGATGAGGAGCCAGTGAAGTTTTAAGTAAACTGATTAAAGAATTCGCGCTGCTAACTTGTTGCTTCTGCCGATCTTTCTGCGAACTCTGGATAGCAACTGTTATTCTGGCTTGGCTTATGAAGGCGAATTAAGCGCAGAGTGACGCCATGAAATCACTGGTCATCATTCTGACATTTTTTGGCAGCTTAGTCGCTGCTCAAGCAAGAATCACAAATCCTTAACCAATCTTCTGTCTGGATGTGCTGAGGTATACAGCGCCTGCTTTCAGACAAACCGCTCCCCGCGAGAAAGGCCACAAGAAGGCCAGAATGACTCCGTCGGAAAGCACAAAACGTGGGAGCAAAGGCTGAAACTACGAAGACCAGAGATAAAATGACATTCCTCTTTATGAGGATTGGGAGAGTTTCCCCTACAATGAAATGTATGAGCCAATTTATTTACCCGACTCAAGCTAC